>QANU01042043.1:65505-141631 GCA_003254905.1 Nissolia schottii
AATAATAATAATAATAATAATAATAATAATAATAATAAGAGAAAGAATCCTCTCAAGTTGATTTATTGTCATGTGTGATCTTTCACCACTAATTTTTTTTATTATTTATATCATGTATAAGACTCACCTCATCAATTAGTAGTAAGAGATCACACATGACAACACATGATAAAAAATTAACTTGAGACAATTCATTCCCTAATAATAATAATATACACTATATATCTATATATGTTTGTTTTTATATATATTTAGAAGTTAACAAATTCCACATTTAGTTTTAAAAAAATCACTCATTTTTTTAATGAATTAACCTATAATTTAGGATAGTTTTGTAATTGTGTTTCATCTACATTAATTATCATCTTAATTTTCTCTCACTTATTAATTTCAAACATTGATTGCTTCAAAAAAAAATCTTCATATTTTTTACTTGAAAGGTGTGACCTGATTTAATTCTAATACATGTTACATAAAGTAATGTCTATTTATCAAATTATGCTCAACACTGTACCACTGTTTATTGGAAAAAAAATATTGCTGTGAGGGCGGTCATTCGCTGAGGCTCTTTCCATAGTTTTCACTCCTCAACCCCCCTCCAGTTACAAGTTAAGGTGAAGCAGAGTAGCAATGCATGGAGTTTATGGTCAATGCAACGACGTCAAGATTTAAGAGTCAGCAATAAACTTGAGGTGAAGCTATCTATAAGGCATGTTAGATTTTATTTTATATTTGTTATCAAGTCAGTGTCTAAAGTAATCGAATTGTATACAGGCAAGATCTTCGGATCAGTCACGTATTTTATCATGTATATTTCTGTTCATTGTAAAAGAGTTTGCATTTATTTAGAAAAGGAATGTTTTTATTTGTTTTTAATTAAAATTAAAATACATGTTCTCACGAAAAGCGTTCCTAAAAGACTTCTATAAGGGAATTAGTCTCTTACGTGCCGATAACAACTTTTGGGTCGTTACATACCACCCCACCACCACCGCCTACCCCACAATCACTTCCACCCCATCGTACGCCCAACCACCACAACTACCGCATCTCATCACTGCCACCCATCACTGCACCACAAAGTCGAGACCCACTTATCATCTTTCTAGATATCATTACCTCCCTCACCTTGCTGCAACTACCCCCCAAAATCAAAATATGTGTGCCTAAAAATGCAAATTTATTAGCCCTACACATGTGTGAAATTGACGTGAGTTTAAAAAAATGTTAAAATTTTTCTTTGATTTTGCTTTTTGGGTTGTGTTGGAGATAAAGATTAAGATGGGTTTAGAGGTTATGTTGGTGGCTGTTGAGGGTGATGACACATAATGGTGGTGGTGGTGGTTGGTGAAATGATGGTGTGGTGGGGTACAATGGGGAGGTGGTTGTGGTAGTGGTGGTAGGGGCTGAGGGTTGGGGTGTGAGGGAGGAAAAAGATTGGTTGTGTGGGTTGTAAGAATGGGGTATGGTTGTGGTGGTAGTAGTAGTAGCGGGGAGGAATGGGGGTACGGAGGAGGTGGCGGCGTTGGGTTAAAGGTGTGGGTGGGATGTGAGTGGTGGTGCGGTGGTAAGACTAGTGGTGGTGGGGGGGAAAAAGAAAGGGGATGGAGATGCCCAAATTGGTCCTTGAAGAAATTCACGTTACCCAACTAGGTCCTTGTTAGAGTTGTTAAAACGGGTTGGTCTGACCCATTCGAGTTGAGTCACATCGAGCCAAACTATTTTTGGGTTGGGTCATTTTTTGTTATATTATTTTTGAACTAATAAAATGTTATCCCATTTTTATTCATATCATTTTTGGGTTGGCCCATGGGCCAATTTTTTGCCAACTTAATTTTTTAAAATCTACCTCTCTCTCTATTTATACTAATTTAAAGTTAGTAAATTTTAGTAATAATGTGTAATTTAAATTTATTGACAAAAATAAAATTACTAGTTTATATAATGTTTAAAATATTTTGGCTTAATTTCAAGTTGATTTGGATTAACCCTCAAGTGTCAAATGTTTTAATATGACTATATAACAAAGGAAATTATGGAAATGTGTTTTGTATTCAATTTAATTAATCAGGTACAACACGTTTGAGCTATTTACAAAAGCTTTGTAACTATCTTTTGGTTAGGTAAGTTACATAACAATAAGACTATAACACTTTTTTTTTTTTGTAGTTAATAAAAAATACAAACCATTGACATTAGGGGCCAAACACGTGAAATTAGATGGACTAAATTTACAAGAGTAAAATTTAAACGAATGTAGTTAATATAGTCTGCAACATTAGGTAAATTGCTTTAGAAGCTCAATGGTTGTGAGTCTCCTCTGTGTTCACTAGCATTTTTAGCACACTTATCTCTTTATTAATATCTTCCATATTAGAGGACTCGTAAATATTACTTATTGAACAAGTGCACATGTAAGGAAAAAAAAATGCACACAATATTATCATTTTTATATTAAAAGGAGTGTTTAGGCAATCAGGTTAGCCTAGGTTAAGTTGGGTCAACTAAACTTTTTTTTTATTCATATTTCTTCAATCTAGTTTGCCCATATTTTTGGACCAATTGGGCTAGCCTTTTTGGTTCAGCCCATTTCGACAACTCTAGTCCTTGTGCTCAAAATGATGTCATTCTGATTGTGCCCAAAATGACATCGTGTGTTTCAAGGTGAGTTACTAGGAGAGAAGAAAGAGAACAAGTTAGAGTTAATTACCTCATCACCCTCAGTCGCTAAATGGATGTGAGGACGAACGTGGGTAATTTTTTTTTCTAAAGATTAAATTGACACTTTTTTTTTTAAGGATTGAGTTGATGCTTAACCTGATTTTCATGGACCAAGTTGACACTTAACCCAATAAAATTTTTATTAGATAAACAAAGTTGATAAGACTTACACTTAATAAAAATATTAAAATCCACAATAATTTACATTTCTTAACAAGTGTACTTAAGACAATTATTAAGAAAACTCTAACCACTAAACTCATTTAAAAATATGGAAATGTGCATTTCTAATTACTCATTCCGATCAATTTTAATTGTCCATCTTTTATTTTTTAAGGTTTTAAAATATTTGTTCATTTATAATATTTATATGTAATTACTTTTTTTCTTCTATTCATACCCCTAATTGTAGTGAAATATTTATTAATATAATAAATGTAAAAAAAAAATTGTATTGAAAATAAAATTTTGTTTTTTCATAGTGATAATTGTATTGAAGAGTTAAAACTGAATGAGGAGAGTAATTCCCAAAAATATTCCGTAAACAAAATTAAAAAAAAAAAAAAGACGCATGTGACAGCCGCATTCACTCTTTGATCCTCAAAAACCTAACCTGCTCCTCTTTCTCTCTCTCATTCCACCAAGGAAGTCCGCACCACCGCTCTCACTGTCGCCGGCCGGTTGTTACTGTCAACGCCACAGCTCTTCGCGCCGCCGCTTCTCTGTCAGCTCACGGTGCCGCCCCTCATCTGACCAGAGGTAGCTCACCTTACTGCCACTTCCTTCCACCGCCTGGTTCGCCACCCTCTACTTGCTATCTAATCATTCTCGTAACTAGTTCTTAAAATTAATTGAATTGCAATTGCAAGTTTTACACTGATGTTTGTTGGCAATATTGATGGGATGTGCTAGGAGTTTTTCTGGTTTTCGCCTGATTTATTTGCCTCTGATATTCGCATGATTAGAGCTTGGCATGAGTGATTGAACTGTGATTATCTTGGAGTTACAATTTATTTTGAGGCTTCTGGTGTTATTCTGCTTTTTGGTTGCTGCTATCTCTGGGTGTCTCCCTATTTGTGCATTTTGCTGCTGGTTCTGGTTTTTACTTGCTGGCTGATTGGGTGCTGCGTTGGAGCTATTTCGCTGTTTCTGTTTTTCTTCGACTGCTGCTTCTGATTTTTGCTTCTGTTGGTGCTGTTTCTCTTGCTGCTGCTGCTGCTTGCTGTTTGGTCTTGCTGCGGTTTTGTTGTTTGTATCCCCATTTGTGGGTTAGTCTCGCTGCAGTTTTGGTTCTCACTGCTTTGCTCGCATGTGTCTCGACCATTTCTGGAGGGTGCTGTGTTCTCTTGGTTTTTCCTGTAGCTTTTTTTTTTTTTTTNGTTGTGGATCTTTGTTGCTTTCAGCCTTCCCCGCGGCTTGAGCCTAAAAAAATGAGTTTTCTTAATGAGTTTATGTTTATCTTTTTTTTTGAATGAGTATATTTCTAATATATTTGTGCCATTACAATTTCTATCTGTGTAAAATAATTTTGCACTTTCCATGGGCTTCCATATAAGCAAAAAATGGCTGAGTCATATTGTTGCTACTTCAATAGTCTCCTGTATACACGATTTATTTTACATGGTAGCTTTTAATGTAAATAGGTACTTACAAGTTCAAGTTTTTTGTGGAGCTTATTGAATAGTTGAGAAATAAATAGAAACTGTTGCTATACAATTTATGACAGTCCTTTACTATTTTTATGCTCTAGGTAGAGGTGTATTAGTCCTTTGTCCACTTTGTTTTTTTTTTTTTTATAATTTTTTTTAAGGTATTTGATTTTAACAGGGTAGGAACTGAGAATGGCGGAAGATACTGAAGGAATACTAACCTTTAATGATTTGGGCTTATCTGAGCAATTGGTGGATGCTTGTGAAAAATTGGGTTGGAAAAATCCGTTGAAGATACAGGCAGAAGCAATTCCTCTTGCACTGGAAGGTTTGTGTTTCTAATAAATTTGGTCAATATAATACTGGTTTTATGAACTTTGCTGTTTTCAATTATATATAGTTACGGTTTGAAAAATAGAAATGGACAGAAATAATGAATGCAAAATGATAATTATTAGTATATAAAACTGATGCTAATAAGATTTTGAACATGAAGATTTATATACTTCAATTTATAATTTTCATGTTTTTTCTTGTTGATTGCATTATTTTTCAGTAATGTTCCATTCCAACAATTATATTTTTCAGTAATGTTCTGGAAGGGTGGCACAATATTTATGATGGTTCAACCTTTTTTTAATTATTTGTTATTCTGTGTGGATGTTATTTTGCAGGAAAAGATGTGATTGGACTTGCCCAAACGGGTTCTGGTAAGACTGGAGCTTTTGCTCTTCCCATATTGCATGCCCTCTTAGAAGCACCACGCCCAAATGATTTCTTTGCATGCGTTTTGTCTCCCACAAGGTTTTATATTCTGATTCCTATCATGGATTTGATTTTCATATAAATCTCATTTTATTGAGTGTAGTTGTTTTAATTGACATATAACTCGTTTGTTTCGTTTGTTTCGTTTGTTTTCACATTTTCCTTAATCTAGAGAGCTTGCTATTCAAATTGCTGAGCAATTTGAAGCTCTAGGTTCCGAGATTGGTGTCAAGTGTGCTGTGGTGAGTTTCAGTATATTTTTCTTAGATGATTCACTATGCATGAATTTTATGGCTTCCTGTGTACTACTTGGCTTTGATTTATCTCTCCCCCCTCCCCCTTCTTCTTACCTCTATTTCTTGAGACTCTTCCCAGCATGATGCTTAGTTTATCATACGGTGGTTTGTGGATTGATGGAGCTATGTTAGTGTTCTATTAATTACATGCTTTATACTAAACAATCTCTTCTATTGGCATCTTTTCCATTTTCTGTAGCTTGTTGGAGGGATTGACATGGTACAGCAATCCATCAAGATAGCAAAGCAGCCTCATATTATTGTAAGTGTTAGTGTTGCTATAGGCATGCTTTGATTTCATTTGATTTTGGTAATTCAATAGTATTAGGTAATAGTAGTTGAGTGGTATCCCAAATCTTATTCTCTTGCATCTGTAGAGCATGTCACTCCCTTAACTGGAGAATTGCGTTGTATGTTGTCACTTGCCGTAGAATTTTTAATTAATTACTAGGTTTTTGATTTCATTTTAGATTAGAACTTTTTAATCAATGTTGTTTTGATATATGATTTCTCTTGCATGGAGATGGGTGGGACTGCCCTTAAGTTATTGGTTGAGATAATGGACAAGAATGATGCAAAAAATAGTTATCCAATTGACTGGTTCAAGAGAAAAGTGAACCTAGTGGTGCATTCTGCATTTGCAAGATTGGGATTTTACTTATGATTTAGTCTGGCCTTTAGTTATGTAGTTATTTTAGTCTTCTTATTTCATCAATCCTGTATTTCGTTTTTCTTTATTAATTTATTTATGTTGAATTCATACTGTTGCAGGTTGGAACACCTGGACGTGTTTTAGATCACCTGAAAAACACCAAGGGATTTTCTCTTAATAGATTAAAATATTTGGTATTATTTATTCATTATTTTGATTTAATTTTATTTTATGCTCAAGATTCCCATTTTTATGTCTGATGATTGGATACATGTGTGAACCAAATTCGTTGTTTATGTATTGATTTTACTTTTGGGATCATTGGGGGATTTTAGTATTCTTGTATATGTCTAATGCTTGTGAAATGCTTTATCTTAGCCCTGATGAATTTAGTGTTCATGTGGTTGTAAATACTAATGTTTTGCATGCTAAACTGAAAATTTCTCATGAAATGAAAGGCGAGTTGCTAGACCATGTATCAATTGGACTGGTGAAGGAAGGAGTGGTTTACTGACACCGTTTAATTGGATAATGCATGGGGAATGAGGATAGAAGCTCAATGATTGTAGACCTGTGGGATCTGAATTTTGCTGTGCCTACATTTGTGACAAGACTTGAAGAATCTGTTCATTAGACAACATACAAGAATTTTTTTCATCATACTTTCATCACCTAAACCAATTCAGAAATGCCGCAAGAAAATTAACAGCCACGTGTAGAAATATGTCTCAAACAGGAGTCACATTATTAGGTCACAAATAATTTGAGACATCTATAAACCAATGCAGTAGGTCAAATGATGAGACATGTTTCTGCATTAGTTTAGCTCAAATGATTTTCTCCATCTTGCTGACTTGCAATTCCACGTGACATGTCATGTCCTTGTGATTTTCATGAGAACATTTCATGGATGCTTTGACCTATTCATGGACTTCACAAAATAAGAAATATTTCACTAATCTTTTCTGATGTCTACCATATGTCTATCCCTCATTTCTTTGTCATGTGTATATTTGAACTTTGTTATATTCCTCTACATTTTGAGCAGGTCCTAGATGAGGCAGACAGACTGTTGAATGAGGACTTTGAAGAATCACTTAATGAGATTTTACAAATGATTCCTCGTGAGCGGAGAACATTTCTGTTTTCTGCTACAATGACTAAGAAGGTATACATGTATATTTGTGAAGAATTGCCCACTTATCATATATATATATGTGTGGGGGGGGGGGAGTCAAATATGGTATCTTAATATGCACGTAAAGCCTTTTTATTCTCATATTCTGAGAACCTGCATTAGACATACATCCTTTGTTAAAGCATTTTGGCATTCTTAATTTGGGAGTTGGGACTTTCACATAAATTCTGGTTATCGCTTTATAATTTTTGATGGATTTTGGAAGCATTTAATCCTATTATTTTAAGCCAAGTCTCTTATATTTTGTTATACTGACAGGCTTATAGTTCATCAAGGATGTTATGGTGTAAATGTTGTTTAACAAAATGTTTTTTAGAAGCTGCTTATACACTGCATGTGTTGGTTGTATACATATTTAAATTTATAATGCTAATACAGCCAGTGGCACTCTCACTGTTGCAGGTCCAGAAGCTCCAAAGAGTTTGTTTAAGGAATCCTGTTAAGGTACAGCTGTAATAGTTGCAAATATGTTTGTGTTTTAATTGTTCCATTATTACTCTTAATTTATTTTTGTTCAATCTAGATTGAAGCGGCTTCTAAGTATTCCACCGTTGACACTCTGAAGCAGCAGTACCGCTTCTTACCTGCCAAACACAAGGTTTGTTGTTCTCCCTTGTTCAATTATATCTTGTATTTCAACAGAACTTTGGTGACCAAGTATAAATTGAATTTCTTACTGCTCATGGGTTCTTGGCACAATTGACCGAACGGATGCTGTGTGACGAATATTACATGATGAGAGAAGTTATTTGAAATGTCATAACACTTCTATTCCCATTTTTTTAGTCAGTTCCCTGCTTCAAATGAAGTAGGTTTCTCTATTATCTTGTTCTCCTAAAATAAGTTATACTTAAGTAGAGCTGTGCCAGTGAGGTTGTCAAAGATATGATACTATAAAAGACACGAGTGGATAGCTACCTAGAAATCTCGTGTTCACATCATTTTACGTTTTTAAAAAACTCTACTGCTCGCTACATTTTAGACGGACAGCACCGAGTAATAAGGGGAAAAAACTGAGTTCTTATACTAAATTGTCTATTTGGAGTGAGGTCAATATAATTTTATGCACTTTGGGTTTCTTGAGTCGTGACCTATATCCTTTATCCTTGTGGTGATTGTCCTTATTAATTGAGCGCTTTTTTTTGTTTTTAATTTTTTTTAAATTTTTTATAGGATTGCTACCTCGTATACATTCTCACTGAAATGGCTGGAAGTACATCAATGGTGTTCACCCGTACATGTGATGCAACTCGGCTTCTGGCTTTGCTTCTTAGGAATCTTGGTCTAAAAGCCATCCCAATTAATGGTCATATGAGCCAGGTGTATTATAATAGTAATCTGTTGTAAACTTTTTTCATTTCTTCCATTTTCTGGGGGAGGGATGCTGGCGTGGAGGAAGTGATATATATGTGTTTTTGTGTGTGTATAGTTCTGCCAATTAAGTGTCTCTAATTTTTTTGTTATTACAATCTTTTGATAGTCAAAGAGACTTGGAGCCTTGAATAAGTTCAAGTCGGGGGAGTGCAATATTCTCCTTTGTACTGATGTAGCTAGTAGAGGACTTGATATTCCATCAGTAGATGTTGTGATTAACTATGACATCCCCACAAACTCCAAAGTAAGATGTGCTATGCATTTCTTTTATACTTCGACTGACGTTTTAATACAGATATAATTTTTTTTTGGATTAAATTTAATACAGCTATATTTAATCAAAAGTTTGCAGTTAGCCTCTTGTCATTCTAAGTTTTTAGTAATTTTGTGTTTCTAAAGAACAGAACATCTAAAAGTTGACACGACCTAAATCATGGAAGGAGATGAACATTTTAGGAGTTTCTTCATTTTTTTGTTCACTGAATTTCCTGTCTTTGTGAGCTGTGCAGGATTATATACATCGTGTGGGGAGGACTGCTCGTGCAGGGCGCTCTGGGGTTGCCATTTCCCTTGTGAACCAATATGAGCTCGAGTGGTACATTCAAATAGAGAAACTGATAGGTAAGTAGTATGTGTTCTATTCTTGACATTTAAAGGAAGGTAACAATTTCTTTAGTCAAAAGTGCAAGTGTTATTTCAGGCAAGAAGCTACCAGAGTATCCTGCACTAGAAGAGGAAGTTTTGCTTTTAGAAGAGCGTGTTAGCGAGGCCAAAAGATTATCTGTCATGGTAATTTTCTATGCAACTTAAATTTATTTTAGATTTTTTTTATTGATTTCGGTATTAAAGGGAAAAAATTGAGATGGGAAATTTTGTCAGAATTAAGTTCAGATGCCTTTTTTTCTTTTTAGTTAGTTGCTATGCCCCTTTATTACATGTCACTTGTATTTAGTTTTCATTGGGTCTGTAATGCATATGAGATTGTTTTTTTTGGAGAGCAAGTGAAGATGTCTTTGATTATATTTATATTCCTGGAAATAGTAAATTAGTATGAAGGATTTGAAATCAGCTAATGTTTTCTTGTATGCGTTCTCTTAATTACTTTTCTAAGTACTGTGCTTAACTTTTCATGCTTATACATTGTAGAAAATGAAGGAGACTGGAGGAGGGAAGAAGAAAAGGAGGGGGGAAGCAGATTATGATGATGGGGAAGATGTCGACAAATACTTGGGTCTCAAGGACAGAAAATCATCAAAGAAGTTTAGAAGATGAGATCTTATCACTGCAATCTTAATTGTCAAGTAATCATCCCTATGTATGGCAATTTTGGTATTTTAACATTATGCAGTTGATTTTTTCACCCCTTCATGTGAGAGTTCGGGTTTTCTGAGTGAAGCTTTGGCACTTGTTCTGAGTTCTGACTATAGCAGACCCTATTGGTCTTACGGGTGAGGGGGACTTTGTAATACGGAAGACAAGATACCTCGACGCCATGCGACTTGTTGCTTTTAGTCAATTTTGAGCTTCAGTATTTCTTTTGTTCGGAGTTTGACAATTGATTGAGCGTTACAAATCATTTCCTAGTTATACTTTTGAAGTAGTTCTATCATAAGTGATTATTTGTTATCAATTGACAAACACTCATAGTGTGTTTTACTAGAAATCCATCAAAGAATATGTTCAAACGTGTAAGGATGAATGAAATAACTAGAGGCCTGGCAAATTGAATTCCCAGTTATGATATGTAAAAGTGGCATGCAAACATATAGTCGGCAATAACCACCTCTGCCGTCATGAGAAATGTTTTGAGTGGAAATCTTTGTCCTCAAGGATGAAGAGAGGGGTTCTTCCTCTACACTGATCTTAACGCCATCAAGTAAATTTTGAAGAAAAAAAAATGTGAAAGTGGTGGGATACAATAGGAATATATGGTAATGATAGTGTGTAGAGGAAGGATGATTTCTTCCATGAGGAAAAAAGACCTCTTTAGAGTGCTTTTCAATGTGCACTGTTGTAAATAACTTATTTGTGCTTCTTTTTTCTTTTTTTTCACACGTATAACCTACTTGGTTTGAAACCCTAACAAAGGTTCCCAATGCAAAGCTTGACATCATTAGCTTTGCCTGAACGTCAGATGGCGTTTAGCAAAATCAAAAAATGCATGCGGTTAAAACAGTTATATTCATATTCAACATTTACCCTATTTAGAATCATTAGTAAACAACTAGCAGGAAGGATGAGAAAATGTTGATAAAAATGAGTAAAAATGACAAACACAGAGATGGAAATTGGGAAGTGGTGATTGGTGATGTTGAGAAAAATTGAAATTTTTAAAAAAAAAATTAAGGGTGAAAAAGGAAAAAGAACTTGGACCAAATAGACATTTTGTTTGGAAATCTCCTTTATTTTTTTCTTATATATACTCATTCAATGGACACAAAAATTAAATATCTATGCATACACTATATAAAGAGGATACCAAAAGTAATTACCTTTTGACCTCTATAAACTCCATTAAAGATTTTTTTAAAAAACTAATTAATTAATTAGGCAATATAATTTATACACTATATAAATCTATACATAGAATAAAGAGGATACCAAAAATAAATACCTTTTCATCTCTATAAACTTCATTGAAACTCTCTTTTAAATCCATTATTTAATTAATTAGGTAATAAAATAAAAAAAATTAAATAATAAAAAATTATCTTCACCACTAAAGAAAACCTCATGACAACCTCTCATGACCCATTCCATTGCATCATAATGAATCTATCTAATACTTGACAAATATGAAGTGTCTGTCAAGACTCACTAGTAATAGTTACGAGAACGATAACATTTCCAAAGTTTACCCTAAAAAGTTGAACTTTCAATGTGCACCTTACTATACTTATTACAATAGGTTTTTTCATTTAATGTTTTTATTTTTGTAACTATAAAAAGTCCATTTTATATAAATCTACCCGTATTCCATTTTATGACGGGTAGATTATCCATGTTCCATTTTACATAAATCTATCCTAAAATTAGTCTTCACAAGTTTCACCATTAGATCAATATCACTTAATAATGGAACAATACTTTGGGTGCATGGTGGACAAATTGATGCACCCTCAACGTGCACTTAAATGACATGTTCATTGAAAACGTTACCTGTTAACTAGCTATGTTCTTAATTAAAAAAGAGATTACAATCTTTATTTTTTCTCACCAAATGTTTAATTTTTTTCTTGTTCTCGAAAGTGTTTTTAAAGAACCCTTTTTCGAAAGGAAAAAAAAAAATCATTTCTCATTCTTTCTTTTCTTTTTGATTTGGTCGGAATTCGTTTATTTTTGTTCGACAAGTTCAAACTTCTTCATGTTCATGGGTCTGGTGGTGGTGGGCCCGGTTCTCCCAGCGCACGCCCGGCGTTACGGTTTGTTAAAGTGGCAAAACGGTAATTGCACGGACCACGGGCAGGGCAATCAAGTAATTAGCATTGGAAACTTCATTTCAGTTCCCAACAGACAGCAGCTCCTACTACTGCTTCGAACCTGCGAAGTTATTTTGAAACAAAAAGAAAAAAAAAGAAAGAAAAGAAAAGAAAGAGAAACAGAAACAGAAAAACAAGGACGAAACAAGAACTTCTTCGCTGGTTTCGTGTTCCAAACTAAACCAAACCACCTTCACCTGATGCACTAGACCGCAATGGAGGACTCCGAGGTAAAAACTGCTTCCACCAACCATTTCAACTGTCATGTTTCTTTCTTATTTTTTCTCCCTTCCATCCAAAAAAAAATTGAATCTTTTATTTCATTTGGGTTTCTGGGGAATGCTTGAGACGATGAGTTTTCTTGTGGGTTTGAAAACAGTTTGTGTGTTCTGCGTCTGATTTTGATTGTTTCTCGTTTTTCCCGTTTGTTTCTGAAACAGAAATTGAAGGCCTTGAAGAAGGCCTACGCTGACATAATCCTCAACACTGCAAAGGAAGCTGCGGCTCGGATCATGGTTTCGGAGAGAAGAGCCATGCGGTTCCAGCAGGAGCATGCTTCCACAAAGGAAGAGTCTCTTCTGATGCTTATGCGCCTCAAGCAGATGCTGGATTCTAAGGTTGTCAATCATGTTTTTTCCTCGAAATGGGGTTGCTCCTAATTCCTATTATTTTCACATTGCTTTGTGTTTTTTGTGTTGTGGGTTTTGTAGTGATTGTTATTGCTTGATCGTTGAAGTTTTGATTTTTACCTAAGTCATGTTTAAAAAAAAAAAAAAAAGAGTATTATTTGGGGATGTGTTTTTAAAAACTGTCTCTCAGTTTTGTTGTTATAGGCAGTTTTGAATTCAAAAAGCTAATTTTTGGGTTGTAATGGGTTGACGTAATGTAGATAACGAAGGCGCTTAGTGTTATGTGTTCTTGAAATGCTTCCTTACGGTTACATGAAATCCGGATTGCTTTTGTACTGGTTATGCTTCAATGGCTGGTTTGTCCTTTCATTAATGTTTGGGCATCTAAAACGTCCGCGGTTAATAAGTCTTTTGGAATCATCGGACTTGCTTTTTTCATTGCATGGAGGGTTCAGTAATACTTGCGTTCTGATCATCTTTGACTTGAACAAGAATTCTTATTAACAGTATTAATTAGTGACTTCGTATCGATATGACACACACTTGTAGTGATCGCTATCGGAATGCTATCAACTTATGTGCATGAGAAGTATATTTATGATATAGTTATGACCTAGTGTTTCATAGTGATGAATATAGACATGATCCAATTGCTGGATAGTTTTCACATTGGTACATGTTTAAGTAACGGACACAACTACATATTAGGCTTGTTCTGTAATCAGAGAATCATATGAAAATATATGTTGTGTTGTTGACTTAATTTTTGGCCCCAAATTCAACCAACTCACGAGGGTTGTTTGGCAACTACTGCAATTAAGTTCTCACATATAAGATCATATCTCTTATTTTAATTAAGTGATTCCTAGCAACTACTACTGCTGAATTCAGTTTTTTTTTTTGTCTTCAATCTTCTTTTTGTTTAATTTGTGCCTATTTTACAGGTCAATGCTGCAGAGTTGATGTCATCAAGTCAGCAGAAGAAGATTGATGAGCTTGAAGCACAGCTCCAGGAAGCTGAGGAAATAGTTAGAGACCTAAGGGCCGAGTTGAGTGAAACACAGGCTGTGCTGGAGAAGGTGACAAAAGACAAGATGCAATCCACAGTTGTGCAAAACATAGAGGGTGAAATTGCAGCTCAGGAAAATTGTTTACAGGAGAACAGACTTGATCCTTCTGATAGGTCTATACATTCTGTACCTGATTTGCAGTTTGATTCGGTCGCATTGAATGACTCTAGGGATTCATCTGTAAATGCTACAAATGATAGCAGTAAGTTGGGTGCACCTCATGATCATGTAACGAGCAGCTACATTAATAACCCGGATTTTGCTTCCATAATTATTAGGAGGAAAGAACCATTGCTCTACCGAAATGGATGCACACAGAGAATACATGCATTTGAAAGGAACCTGTTTGATGGAAGTATGGCTCCTATTCGAAATGTAAATGATGTACAGAATGAAACTTTAGCAAGAGTAGATGAAGGCAAATTGGTGCCTGTAACAGCCAATCCCAAGACTGATATCATCTGTGAAACAGCTAAACCAGATGAAGTTAAAGCAGTGAATGCAGTTGAGGACCATGTCAGTGTGCCAGTTCACAGTAAAAAGAAAAGACGTAAGGCAAGGTTTCGACAGATATTACATTCTGACAAGGTCAAGGAAACTAGTAAAGCGTCCAGCAAGCTTTCTCGCTCAGAAGGTTCTTCATTGGATGCCAGCGATCCCTCAAGGGAGAACTCTTCAATGGTTTGTGCAAATGAATCTCCGAAGGACCTGGTGCATCCCCCTTTTCCTAAAGTATCCACAGATGCAACTACAATGGTCGAGCAGTCAGGTTCTCGTAATGATACTGAAAAAGATGAAGTATTTCTTAAAGCTTGCCGTGCTTGGAACAAAACTAAAGATGACAAGGAATTGTGGGATAAATCAAGCTTAACAATACCAGAGAGTTTAGTAACTAAAAGTTTGGATGTTCCAGCTTGCAGAGCAGATGTTGAGACAGCTAAGGAGTCATCGGATAAACTGGATCCCAAAGCATCTGATTTAGATGAGAAGGTTTCTAGTCCATCTGTAAATGATAAGTTTCTCAAGTACACATTTCAGAGGAAGCGTAAGAAGGAGCCTATAACCACCCTCGATACGGATTGCTCTCTAGAAGATAGCACTTTGAAGAAAAAGTGTGGAGAGAAGCAAAACGGTCAGATGGACTCTCAGAAGTCCTGCATGATGGTGGAATCAACTCGGGAAAGCCGTCGACTAGCTCAGGTTGCTCGCCAGGTTGGTGATGTTTATACGCTCGTGCGTGTGTGTGTGTGTGAATGTTTGTTTCTCTCTTTCACTTTTTAATTCATGTTTATGTTTCCCTATCCATATGCATGTGCAAACTGTTTGGTTTTGTATATTTATTGCTCTGTTACTCTATATGACATCCAAGTTATGTGAGGTAAATTGGTGACAAGGACAGTTTATTACCTTGACTAATCTTTGGTTACAAGTTGGCAACTTGGCATGTGCGGAAATTGGCCACATCAATTTGGCTTCCTCCCTCCTCCCGAAGCCAACAAAACTCTAATCACCAAAAACTAATCTGTAGTTCTAGGGCACACACCACACTCACCAGATATACCAAAGGGTTTCCAGAGGGAGCGAGCCATAGAACAATGTAAAAAAGGATGTGAATTTGATTATAAGCTTGCACGACACATAACACATATCAGGGGAGGTTGAGCTCAAGAGATAGCCTTCTGAGGTTGTTTCTTATAATGTACATGACTTAGGCTGTATGTGTCCGTGGAGCTACCATTTATAAATCTAAAACTCACTAACTGTCAAAAGTCCTGGAGAAACACGTTGGGAGTCACTATTTCGTTTTACAAGCTCATGCTTGAGCCTTTCTATGTTAATAAAGAAAAACATGTGAAGGATAAATCATTGGACTTCCAAAGTAGATAATTAAACAAAAAATCTTTGTTTGTGCCGTTGCGAAAATAATTGAAATTTAGTCCCTAGGTCCCAGTGTTGACGTTGGTTTATGTAGGACTTATGCAACCTGGAACTTCTCCAGCCGTTGAACAGAAAGTCCATAAATGTTATTTGGCACATTTTAAAGTCAAAACCCTCATGCCCTTAAGCTGGATTCTTTTAAAAATTGGAACACAGGAAGAGGTTATAGACTTATAGTTGCTTAATGAATTTGGTTCTTTTCTCGTTCGGCTTTCTTTAATTGGTTAACTTTACACTATATAGATTTGGAATAATGCACTGGTGCTAGCTGATAACAAACAGTTAATTCCATTGCATGGAATACAATGCACTGTCATAATGGAGTTAGTGTTTTTTACCTTTAACTATTGGGTAAATTGTGCCAAAATTGCACTCCACCCCAATTTTTCTATGCGACTGATCACCAATGGTCAGTTAAGATTTTGTTTTCCCTTCTCTTTCCTATGTTTTCTGCTAGGTTGGTGAAAACAACAAAAGCAATAAAATCTTGTATCTTGTATTTTTTTTTTTTCTATGTTTATTATTTCCTTTACAAAATTCTGAATCAAGAAACAATTTTTTATTGTTTTCACTATTTCTTCCATAAACTTTTGAAAACAGAAAATACATGAAATGAAAACAGAAACCTAACAGATTATTAGTGACTAGTCATAACAAAAAACTGGGTGGAATGCAATTTTGTACATAGTTCGGGGCGGAGTGCAATTTTAACAATCCTCAAGGGTGATTTGTGCAATTTACCTTTTACTATACATAGTACGAGTTTTATTGTTAACATTGAATTATATAGATATTTGACTAAACCATCATCTTCATCCCACATTAGCTACAAGCCTACAACTACTGGATCTTTTGAAAGGATAAATAACGTCATTTTTTCTTTTCAAGTTCTTCACTATCAAGTTACATCTAAAGGGAAATAAGCCATTGTGGTTATTCCTGTTTCTGTTTTACCTTTGCAAGATGTGGAAAAGGTCAGTTTTGGAAAACTTGAAACATTTCCCTAATTTCAAATCAGGAATACGCAAATTAAGTTTATGTCTACTGTTTCATTGTCTTATTGGGACATGCACTTGTTTAAGCTTTACAACCATGGCGTAGGCATCACACGAATTACATGGTAGTCTTAGAAAGATGCTTGCATATACCTGAGACTAGAGGGAGGCACCTAACTTATTCCTTTGATTTTATTGGCAGCTCATATCTTTGTCTGAGAAGAAATGGTGACAGATGAAGGGAATTCTGAGCACAATCCAATGCTATTGGTTCTGGCAGTGTTTTTAAGGATGCTTTACATTGGCGGAGCCGTGGGATGTGTCGCCAAATATTATTAAATTACCCTATATATTCATTCCTATCAGCCTTAGAAATTGTTTAGCGTTGTTGTATTCTATAAAGCACTAATTATATGTGTTGTTGCTGCCCTTTTCTTGGGGCCAGTTTTAGTTTTAAGTCTGCAATGCATATTTTGCTGATTAAGTTGCTGCCATTTAATGTTTCTAAGTCTTCTCTCATTATCTTCTTTGAAGCAGAATTGTCCCAATGTAGCAAGTAAAGAGTAGCCGGTGTGGAAATAGATTAAGGTTTTTTTTAAAAGTTTTTTTTTTCTTTTAAACATGTGTCTTAAGCTAGTAGCATACCATTTTCTATTGGTGCAAAGATTGCTTGCTTTATTCAAATCAATGGGGAAACTGTGGAAAACGTGTGGCTTAGTTTTTTAAAGAACAAAGCCCACAAAATCTGCGAGCTTTCTTTTTAGTGCATGCTGCCATAATAAATGGAGATGGCACTTGTCAAACTTGGTGAAGTCAGATAGGAAGTGAGCACCTAATGCCAGAAATTGTTTTGGCACCCCATGTTTCTCTAAAGCCTATATAAAGGCTTGCTTGTGGTGCCTCAAACCATCACACCTTCATGAGTGGTTTTCAAACCATTTGGCAGCAGAGAGAAGAATTTGTTTACTTTATTTATTTCTTCGCTTTGTGAGTTAGTGCATGCACAGGTTAGGTATTTTGAGTGTATTTGGAATTTAATTTATGAGTGGAATGTGATCACTTTTATATTTTCATCATATCTTTTTAGCAAAATATGTGATCGTCACACTTGCAAGTGGGTGTAAGCTTTAAGTTAAACCACGTTAATTGGTTATGTCCTTTGTTACTCATCCGCTTATTAATTTATTGTTTTGAGTCCCACCAATTTTGTAACAGAAACTTGTCCAAAAGATTGTGGTGTGAGTGAGAATATTACTCTTAATCACCTTATCATAGAACTATGTAATATATAGTTTATGTGGAGGGTTGGCATGCAGCTACGTACAATGTCGAAGATTGATGAGCTCGCCTTAATCCATTCTTGTGGTAAGTTTGCTTGTAGTTGCGTCGAACTTGACCTTCCAAGGAAGCTGACTCCTTGGATTTGGGGGGATTTTTGAGTTGAATATATGGACCTTCATGTGGTATGATCCAAGTGTGGTAGATATGATTAAAATAATGGGCACGTGGATTAGTTTTATTTTATTTTTCTTATCAAAATTAACTTAAATTTGAGAATTTATTTAAAATAAACAAGTATTAAATCACTTAAATCGACAAAAGCGTTGGTAACATATCTATTAGTTTTAAGCCCACATAAATTGTTTTAGTGGCTATGATGACTAATAATGTTTATCGTGAGAGTTGCTTTATGCGATGTCAAATGCATTATTCCAGCTATTAATAACTCTACTTTATCATCCATTTGAGTAGGCCTATTATCAATTCAAAAATAACATAATATTTTGTAAAGAATATTAATTAAAGTATAAAAGTTTAATAGTTTATCACTAATTTTTAAAAAATAATAATATATATATATAATTAAAAAAATTATATGATTTCTAGTCAAATTCGGTCAACTTGAAGCATAATCCGAACTCAATCCAAAATGTCACCCGGTCAAATTTAATAAGCTGAACCCGACTAATGGTGAGACCATCAAGCCAAATCAGGTGATGAATACTCCTAGGTTGTCTTTTGACAAGTTTATTTGTATTAGATTTGGACAAAATATTAAATTTTTTTAATGATATATTGGTCATCTATAAATATGTATTCATCTATGTAAAGTAGTAAAATCTGAGCAAAGATAGAATGAATTTTCATCTATGGTGTGAAGATAGAGGACTATCTTTTGCTCCTATTCTCATTTTTAATTGTGCATTAGAATTAATTATTTTTTAAATATATTTCTAAAATTTATATTGCTACAATAAACTAATATATATATATATATATCAAATTCTTTGTAAATTTTTCATTTTTAATTTTAACAATATGGTTAAAATTTATATATTAGCCATAATTTCTTTTCTCCATCAATATATTTTATATAATATATTTAAATTGTACCATTTTTGTGCATTACTCGAATACATACACTAATAATGTCAATAATTTGATTCCCCTCTTTAGAAAAAACTAAAAAAAACATAGGATCAGAGATCCACTACTGTTGGAGGAAACCTGGAGAGGGTAATGTTTGCAGAATCCTGGACATTTACTCTCCTTAAAACACATCAAAGGTTACAATTATGACTCAAATTAAAATAATATAATTTCTCTCTTTTTTCATTTTTTATTAGTTCTCCACCTCCTTTTCTCTCTCTTGCCCCTTCATCCATTTTTTCCAGCTTCCATGCCCTGAATTTGTGATGGCCCCAGGAAACAAAGGCCGAATTGCTCTCCTGTGTCTATATCTACAAGAAGAGCTTCACCCCTCAATTGGAGCAACAATGGTGTGCACCACCCCATCCATCAGTGCTTCCTCAGAGTTACAAAGTTTTATAAAAGGGAAGATACCGATCAATTTTTTCTTTTCTTTCTTAAATTAAATTAATCAATTGAAGTATTAAACATAACAAGAAACAACACCTAGAGCGCACACACCAGCAACAACCAAAGCATACACTGGACATGTAATTGCGGAGTTCTTGAAAGCAAGGGATGGGAGAGTGGCGGGTGGGAGCAGCGGCATGGTGGGGGTGGTGGTGACCAGTTGGAGTGTGGGGTGGGAGTTGCGACGGGCTGGGGGGCTGGGGCGAGTGTGTGTGGTGATGGTGAAGAAGACAATTAAGCAAGGGAAGATGGAACAAGGGGCAACAGAGACAAGGAGTGGTGACCTTATTACACAAAAAAAATAAAAATAGAAGAAGAGAGAGAGAGAGAGAGAGAGAGAGAGAGAGAAATAATATTATTTTAATTTGATTGAGGATGTGTCATAATTGTAGCCTTCGATTTGCTTTTAGTACGAGTATATGGTCAGGATTCTGCAAACATTACCCTCTCCAAGTTTCCTCCAACAACAGAGGATCCCGATCCAAAAGATTAATTGCTTGTCTGAAAAGGCAACCACTCTTATGATGAGCCCATACATGTGGGATCTCATAATAGTCTTCACTAAACAAATTCACATTCTTATGGATGAAAATAAAATGCAATTCTCACGGTAGGTAGGATGACCCCACTCTTATACGCCCTCTGTCAGGAAAATAGTAATATTTTTTAAGCCTGAATTTATATTCCCTATCCACCGTTCTCATCCAACAATTCTCGTGGCACAACAAATTAATTTCTGCGCTAAGAAGAAATGTGTAGTAGGCAGCTTCTTCGAGTGACGAAGACTTGCTACCATTTAGTATTTTGAAGTAAGAAACTTGACAGCATAACAATATTATTACATACAACATCACTCACTGTCACACTTCCCTGGCCAAAGGGACTTTCCACAAAGCTGGTTGAGAATCAAAAGAAGATCAAACTTGCATTCTTGACTGGGTAGTGCATCTGCCAGGAAGCAAGGGCAAAGGTTTGGGTATACCGTATCAAACTTGCATCTGCATTAGATGGATGGTAGAGCACAGAAATTAGAATGCAAAGGCAAAGTCTTAAATTTGGTATCACTAATTTCCATACAAGAACTAGGACAAAAAATTAAGAGAGCATAAATAGTGATTTTGTATAGGAAAAAGTAAAACTTGTGTGTTTCTGATGATATTCAATGCTTCCTTAAAAACTTAAATTTTCTTCTTTTGGCTTCCTTAACCAATGCTGCAGGGGCATTGGTCAGAAAAACCCAAAAAACTATTATTATGTATAATTTAATGTTCAACATTTTAGCTTTGTGGACTAGCCATATCTCCCACTTTTACATTTTAAAGATGAATCGTTAAATAGTACAAAGCAACAACTTCGTTTTAACTGTCTGAGCACCAAAAAAAAAATGAGTTTCTTGTACATGTAGACTGCGAACCTGCATTTTAAAGTGGCTATGCTCTTGCAAAAACTGGTATCTCCCTTGAATTAGTATTAATCTCTGCAAGAGGATTAGTTATGAAGCCCCTTCCTTCACGATGGAGCCTAAATCTGTGGCTTGTCAACATAGTTTCAGCATTCCTGTCATCTCTGCGGTGAATGGCAGCTAGTGATTCGGTGCCATCAGATCTAGAGAAGCGAGAGTACGAATACTGGCTGTGTGTTTTCCTCCAGAATATGGAGCTTAGGAATTCTGCACCAGGGAGCAAGCAACATGTGGGAGCATCAGATTTTGTCATCCTTCCACTTGATATAGCCAAATTATAAGAGATCTCATCCAATGCCATTTCAAGGCCATGCACGCGAGTCTCTAAAGAACACATTCCACTTTCAGAGCTCCCCATGAATTTCTGCACGAACAATACAGAGGATATTGTCAGATGTGTTATTAATTGAAGGATGAGCGCACATGCAACACGCACATACATATATATAAAAAAGAGAAAGGCGAATTTTAAAGATAACAGTAGAATTGACCAGCAAACCTAAGCATTCTTTCCAGAATTTTGCAACTGAAAATTGAGCAAAACGCCAAAAAATAATTTTATGAGGAACTTCTTGTTAAGCATTGGGAACAAACCTGCAGAAGATCAAGTAGACTTGACTGCTGCTTCTCAATTTGAAGTAACTGGTGGCGGATCAAAGATAACTCCTCACTCTCTTTGCTATTCTTATGGAGATCTTTAGTCACGTTACTAACGCCAACAGATTCCGAGTCTTGGCTCTCTTCTGAAATTGGAACCACACGAGATCCAGCTTTGAAGCCGCCAAATTTATGCACCTTGTTATCATCAGGATTTTTATCTAACAGCGCCCGCTTCATATCCGGCTTAAAAAATCTGCCTTTGTGGTCCTTTTTTCTTCTTCCCAACACAGCTTCATCCCTCTGCTGAAGATCATCCTGATCAGGCATGGCCTTGGAAGGATCACTTGACACAGCAACTTGAACATCCCAATTCTTATTATGGTTCAGTTTGTGCGGAACACCTGAACTCATTCTTCTGTTGCTACTCAAAACGCTTGTCTTCTTAGCATTGCTAGCAGAGGATCTGTCTTTTTTTTGGTAGACTGCAGAGGTTCTGTCTGGAGGAGTTGATCTGCTAACTGGGGTAGATCTCCTCGTGAATTTAGTCATGACTGAACCAGGACTACATGAATTCTGAGACACCGGGGCACAACGCCCATCACTTGCATTCTCTGATCCAGAAGACAAAGAACAATCAAGATTAGGAATTTTTTTATCTTCTTAATTTAACATAAGATCAAGTAACCCAAAATTGACCAAAGTTATTACGGCTCAAAAGGGAAACACAACACAGTCTGAGTTTCTGTTGATTTCTATCCATGGAAAGATATTTAAAACCAATTCTTGTCAGTGGAAAAATCAAGCAAACAACACTAGAAATAGAAAATAAAAAATGTTCAATCAATACCCTTTGAAGAACACTGAGATCGAGGAGGCGGAGATAAATCATCCGAAACATCAGGAACCTGCTTCCACGCCTCCAGCGTCCGATTCATAACTTCCCTGACCAACTTCACCTAAACACACCAAAATAAAATGAAAAAAACACACGCACAAACCACAATTCACTTCCCAAATTCACCACACAGAGCCAAAAATTTTTTTTAAAAAAATCAAAATATAAAAAAAACAGCAAAATCCAAAACCTTATCGAATCGCCGATTCTCGAGGACCTTCAAGCACCCTGCCTTGAATTCCGACAGCGGGTCTCTCTCCACCGCCGCAAGCTTCTCCAGCGCCTCCGCGGCGCCCTTCCTAGCCGCCCAGTCGCTGCTCCCCAGCGCCTCCACCAAACAAGCCACCAACCCCCTCGCCGCGCCGCCGGAAGCTCCGCCGGCCCCAACGACGCTCCCGATCAGCGCCAGCAGCGCCCCCTTCGCCTTAAACCCCTCGCATTTCAGAAGCTTCTGGAGCCTCGGCAGGAGCTTCGCCAGCCTGGCAGCATCCGGATCCGGCGCGGCCTCAACCGCCGCAGCCAAACACAACGCCGCGGCAGCCTGAGCGTTCGGCTCCTGCTCCGTAAAAACCGCCTCGGACAACGGTTTCAGGAAAACGGAAAACGGTTGGCGCGTGACGCTGGCGGTTAGAGACGTAACCGAATCCGCGCACGCGGTCCGGACGCTGGAGTCCGGATCGCGGAATCGGCGGGCGAGGTTGGTCAGGATCTTGGGAATGTGGGGGGAGAGGGCGTTTCCGTGGGTGTCGGAGAGGGTTTTGATGAGTCGGACGCATTGCTTGCGGAGCGAGGGCGTGTCGGAGGTGTCGGCGGAGAGGATGCACGAGAGGAAGAGAGGGAGGGTGTTGGGAGTTAGGGTGACGGCTATGGAGTGGAGCTCCGCGGCGGCGAGGGAGTGGGTGTCGCGGTCGGAGAGCTTGGTGAGGCACGTTAAGACTCTGTGCTTTATGGTGGCTTGGGATTTGGAGGAGGAGAGAGAGGGAGGCATTGTGGTGGCGGGGGTTTACGGGTGGTATGGCGGAGCGGTTGGAGTTTCCGGCGGCATTGCCGGGCTAGTGGGTTGGCGGTGTTGTTGCAGGTTATTTAGTGCGAGATGAATAGAAGAAGATGAGGAAGAGGAGGTAGCGGTTTGGTGTGTTATTTGCTTTGCGGGGTGGCTTTTTAAACTGTCACGGGATTCTGGTGGTGGTGGTTGATCCGTCAATTGGAAAAAAATATTAATTTTTTTTTAAAAACAATGTTTACAACTTTTACTTTATCAATCTATTAATTACTTAATTTATTTTTATAAATAATATTTAACCTTTCACATTTTTATTTTTATTTTTATTTTTATTATTGTCTATAAAATTATTAAATATGTCATTTTAAAAAATGAGTAAATTGATAAGTTAGTTAATAAATTATGTATTCCAAATCTTATTTGTATTTTTTATCATTTTTACTATATAGACTAAAAGTATAATAAGTGAACACGTAAAAAAAAAAGTACAATTTTTTAATTTTATATATGCATCAATTTCAATGTACGTATAAATTAGTATTATTTTTGGGTTAACATATAAATTAGTGTTTAAAATATATGGATAAGTTAAGAAAACATTTCTGCCAAGCGGAGGAAAATACCCTTCAGTTATTTTGAAAAACTAAGTTGAGACAATTATTCAACATTCGAGGTTTCTAAACTTATTATTTTTATTATTAACACATTTACTATTTATAGCCTTCTATATATAAGCACCAATTATCCCTTCTTTTTTTTTTTTTAAAGTAATCAGCAACCTTACTAATGGGTCAATGTCAAGGTGGGATATCTTATTACAAGTGAGCACCGTTACAATCCTTAAAAATATCTTTTGATGCATGTTATATATATATTTGATGATCCGTGATATCTAAAAGAAAGTCAAACATATGGAGGCAACTATAGGGTAGTGTTTGAGAGAGCATTGAATGAACTTATATATTGTGAGTGATGAGTGACACACACTAACCTGTGAGACTCAATTGATTTGAACATGCCTTGACTTATTCCTTGGTCATGTTTGATATGCCAAGAAAATTAGTTTTTATTCACAGCAATATCATCTCTTATCTAAATATAGTTTATTTTTAGATTGTCATGTTTTGCACAGTTGTGTTGACTTGAATGCCTCCATGAGTTTCGCAACTTTGTAGGGGATGTAAATAGAGTCGCGGCATCAAAAAGATTTTCCTTTTCTTTATTTTTGTCTTCTTAGTTTTTGTTTTGATTCTTAATCTACTTCCATTCTTAGTTCCTCGCATGAGGACATGTAATTGTTTAAGTGTGGGGTATTTTGACAGAGGAATTTTATCCGACATTTTTGTGACCTCAGTACCCCTGTTGCTGCTGTGTTTTTTAATGCCCAAAGGGAAATCACAGCTGGAAGTTGTTTGAACAAAACAAGAAACACACCAAAGAAGAGCATCTAGTGCAGATCCCCAGTTCCCATTTGGGATTCAAATCTAGCGTCCTAGAAACATTTAAGAGCTTGAATGTGAAAGATCTAGCTCAAAATGACTAAGATTAAAAACCAAAATTTTATCCGAATTTTTTTTATTGAACAAAAAATAGATGAACAAGTATGGACTTGAACACGAATGGAATTTTGTTGCTCAAATCTGTGACTAAGAAAGATGCAAAAGAAGAATTTTTCTTGTTCAAATTGGGTAAAGTTATATCTCAATATAAAGTTTTGTTTGTCAAAGTTTTTTGTTGAGCTTGTGTAATATGTTTTTTTTTTTTTTTTTTTTTCAAATTAGAAAGTTATATCTATGTATTTTTGTATACTGTAATACTTTGCGGAGATGCAAGAGTTAGGTAGTGGAACAATGAAGCAGAAAAAGAACGACACATCAACAGTAAAAGACAAAAAATGAGGGGAGTAAAAAGAAAGAGATGGTGGCGCTGATAGTAGAAGGGGCGGCGCAGTGGGTGAGAGCAATGGTGGAAAGGAGGTGATAGCATAATGGTAAGGGAACAAAATAAGGGTAGAGAGGGAAATCAAAAAAGTGGTGAAGGGTAACATTAATAAATCAAATAAAAATATTATTAAAATAAAATATAAATGACTATATAATTATTTATTAAATTTAATTTTAGCCGTTCGTTTAGGTTGGATCGATGAAGTCGAAGCCCACTACTGCTACAAAGAGACTCGTGAGAAACGAGTAGAAGTCAAGGGCAATTTAGGAATTGCGAATTCTATGAAAAAAAATATCAATCAAGAATCCCCCTCTTCTCTCAGAATTCCGAATAGCGAATAGAATAGAATAAGGTCGAGCGAGCGTAGCAGACGAAGTTTTCGTTATCCACAACATCCCTTCGTTTTCTCTCTCTACCAAATTTCTCCCTTTTTCCCTTCGATCACACAAATTAGGGTTTTTGCTAACCTTGTTTTTCCGAAACCGAATCCTGCAACCTTCAGCCATGGTTTCCGATTCAATCTCCACCGCTCTGATTGCTTCAGCCGCGAGCACGAAGAATCTGGGCAAGAAGAAGAGGGTGAGTAACGATTTTTTTTTCCTCTCTCGTTTTTGTGTCCAACCAATTCGATTGAGTCTTTCAGCACTTTCTGTTCTTCGTAGTCAGTTACTTTTTTTTTTCCAGACCAACAGGTCCGCGAAATTGAAGCAGTGCAAGATCGATGCACGTCGCGAGCAATGGCTATCTCAAGGTATGTATGTATTTATGAATGTTTGTGTATATGTATTATGTACGTGTGATTTATGTATGTGCATACCATGTATAGCATACAAGTGTACATGGTTCCATTCTATTGTGAATTTTGGTACCTCCCTATAACTGTTGATGGGGGTTCAGGTGTGGTTATCAAGAGCAAGGGATGCAATGGCGGAGTGGACGATGATTTTCACGGGCTGCCGCCATTGCCGGCTGGGAAAGAAAGCAAGGGTTTGTTGGAGAAGTTGGAGATGAGGACTAGTGGGGAAGAAGAGGATGAGGGACTGGTTCATCAAGACAGCGATTGGGAATCGCCCTCGAACAGTCCCACTAGTTTTAACAGTTGTAATGATTCTGGGACTAATTTCACTGGAAGTAGCAGCGGTAGTAGTACTGGCAGTGCCGAATGCTGCTCTGGGAATATCACAGAAGAAGACGAAGCAGGAGGAGGTGATGATGGATGCTTGGATGATTGGGAGGCTTTGGCTGATGCTTTAGCTGCCAATGACAAGTGCCAAAACCGTTGTACTGAGTCACCCCCTGTGCGTGAACCTGTGGTGCAAATCATTTCACCTAGTGAAGTGACTGAAGAGTTGAATGCAAGGGCTCAACATTCTAAACCTGATAGTGCTAGATTAGTTTCTTGTCCCTATGGTAACAACCATGCTTGGAGACCTGATGATGCTTTCCGCCCGCAGAGTTTGCCTAATCTTTCTAAGCAGCAAAGTTTGCCGAATCCTGATAGGAGTTTTGGTGGAGGGGTTTCTTGGGCTTGTACTACTGCTGTGGCGTCGCCATGTCCAATTTGCTTTGAGGATCTTGATTTGACTGACTCGAGTTTTTTGCCTTGCCTCTGCGGGTTCAGGCTTTGCCTATTTTGTCACAAGAGGATTCTTGAGGAGGATGGCCGCTGTCCTGGGTGCAGGAAGCCGTATGAGTGTCAACCGTTTGAGACAGAGGCAAGTGTCCACAGAGGAAGCCTGACTCTTCGGCTGGCCCGTTCAAGTAGCATGTTCGAAAGGTCTTGAGAGAGTTTATGTTTTTGTGAGTTGTGTATGTGGGGACTATCCTTTTTGCATCCTTGCATGGTCTGTATCCTCAGATTTTGTTTTCATAGGTCTAGTTGATGTAGGGTTAAAGCTTTTTTTAGCACTATGGAATCAAGTTGTTTCTCATTTGATAGTATGCTGCATATGTTGATGTGGAATACTCTTGCTAGTATGTGAATACATAAGGTGGTATAGAAATTTCATACATTTGAAATGGTTACCTTTTCTGGACTCAATTCTTTATACTTTCTATGTTGAACATTATCGTGTTTAGTGAAACATGCTTATATTCTTGATTGTGTGACTTTGGTTTATGGTCATGTCCCAATGTATCTTTCATGACCTTTTTTTTGTTTCATTTGCATTAATTGCATTCTGAGTCTACCAAATGAATAAGGATGTTATGTTACTTCCTCTTGCATCCTCCCTTATTTTCAAATCTTTGTAACCGTATACTCCCTCCGTTTCAAAATAGTTGTCCACCTTCCTATTTTGGTTTGTTTCAAAATAGTTGTCCACTTACTAAGTTTAGATATCATTAGTTATTTCTTTTCCTAACATACCGTTATTAAATAAACTCTCTCTCTCATACTTATCCACTATGATAACTCTGACCACCCACTATAAGTACAATTAAGTAAAATACTATCAACTTTTCCTTACTTTCACATTTTACAATCGTTTTCTTAATACTAGCGTAAAAGAGAAAGAGGACAACTATTTTGAAATGGAGGGAGTATCATGTATTCAGGGAAAATGCTAATGATCATGACTAAACTACAATTTTAATGTCCCTTTCTTTTGGTATTCAAACAATCTTTGAGTCTAAGCATCATACTATTACAAAAGGCTAGATTAGTCACGGAATTTACCTTTTTTGGCCTTCTCTTGTAGGATAGGATATTTTTTGGCTAATTATTTCTCATTTGTTCGAGTCATGATCATTCTGTTGATACTTGTTACACTTTAGCTTTTAAGAACTGTGTTGATAGTGTTAACAAGGCTCTCATAGTTAAAAACTTAAAATCTAAAGAAGTTAATCTTTGATCTTCCAATAAAATAGATTAGAGGGACGAAGCATGCTAATTCTAGGGAAGAGGTGAAAATGACGGGAAAATAGAGTTAGATGTGAACCATAGCATAGCTATAAGACTTCCAACATTATGAGATTAAATGTTGTGTTAAAAGTCAATAACTGAATTTTTCAACATGCTTAATGTTGCAGAGATGAGAATGTTGCATCTGACTAGTTGACACATTAGATAGGATAAGATTAAGGATGAATGTATTATAGAGAAAGTTTGTTGGCACCTATTTCGGAGATTACTGAGTCAAGTTTAATAACTATTCACAATGGTGTTAGCTTTTATTCACATAGTCAATCTTACCTAATAGGATAAGACTTTATTGTCGTCGTCGACGTTGCTATTTTTGGTCCTTTCTTTCCGTTTAACCAAATTTCGATATTGCAAAAATATAGTTGTTGCAATCACACAATTCCCGATTTGACTTGTACGGTTTGATGAGTCTTAACCAAAATGATACATTAAGATGGAGTGAATAGCGAAGGGTCTAGTATTGTGCTATTTGTTGCCAACGGGGGAAATCCCCTGCTAAGACAGACTACGGAGGTAATGTGGAAAATGATAAAGGACCTCGAGGAACATAATTGGAGGTTGGCTGATAGACTAGAGCAGCTGTACAAAGAAAGGGAAGATGAGGATCAACACTCTAGCAAGCCCGAGGAAAAACACTCCCACGAAAAGACAGATTTCGATCGAGTAGCCCTCGAGGACCTTCCCATTGATTTTGGCCCCTTTGCCAATTACATGATGAAGGTACGTCTCTCTCATAACTTCCAATTGCCGCTCACATTGAAACCATATGACGATATGGGAGATCCTAACATACACCTTATTATGTTTTGGTCCATGATGCTGGTAAACGGCGCCACGGACCAAATGTTGTGAACATTTCCCACATTCCTGGTGGACTCCGCCTTATTGTGGTTCTCCACACTACGAAAGAAATCTGTGGACAACTTCGAGCAGCTAAGTGGGATTTTCTTAAGCCATTTCTCTTCTTCTAAGGTCTATCAGAAGTCATCAAACCCCCTAACATTGGCGTGACAAGGACAAAGTGATTGATTCCCTTAAAGACTATATTGCGCAGTATAATTCGGTGGCGATGCAGATACCCGACCTTAGTCCAGTGGTCGAACTCCACAAAATCAAGCAAGGGTTGAGGTTGGGTCCTTTCCTCAATAACCTCGCTGCCAACCGACCCCGCTCTATGGGCGAGTTCAGAGAACGGGCCATGGGGTTCATAGTTGTCAAAGAGCTCGAAGAAGCAACTAGAATAGAAAGGGGAAAGGGGAAAGGGGATGAAGCAAGCCACTGAGGAGGAAGAGGAACTCAATCGAAAGTGAGAGGGAAAAGATTGGAAGTCCAGACGACTGGAAACCGGAGGGGAAGACTGAGCACGAAGAGAGTTCCGCAAGCTAATAGGAAAATATGATGAATACACCCATCTGAACGCCAATCCTAGGACAATCTTCATAGAAGTGAATTTCATCAAGTCACCTGCGAGAGCAAGAAGACACCCATTCCCGACCACACCAACATCAACAAGTACTGTAGCTACCACTGCACATACAATTATGCCACTAATGATTGCATGACCTTGCAAGACGAAATCGAGAAATATGTTTGGGAGGGAGGGCTCCCTCAATACATTCTGAGAAGAGGGGGACCTTCACGCCCTCTTAGAAGGAGACATAGAAGTCGTGATCAAGATGGCGGCTCACGCCAAACTAGGAGCTAGAGTCGCATCCCATGAAGAAGTGAGGACCTCCCAAAAAGGGGGAGAGAAGCCCCCCAGGATGAGATCCGGGTGTAATAAATTATATCTCAAGATGGTTCATAGCTGGGGGAGAGACAAGCTCAGCGCTCAAACTCCATCTGCAATTGGTGATGGCAGTGGGTGTCAGGCCTCTGCCTAGAGCAAGGAGCCAAGGGCCCTTGATATTGTTCAGTGATGATGATTTTCAAGGCATAGACAATAACCTTCACAAGCTCGTGGTGATAACAATAGTAGCAATAAAATACATCATAAAAAAAGTGATGGTGGACCAAGGGAGCTCGGTAGAGATCCTTTTCTTGACCACTTTTAGAAAAATGCAGCTATCCGAGACTGCATTGAAGCCCTACAACGACGATCTAGTGGGGTTCTCGGGCGAGAGTCCAAGGTGTAATTACACTCAAGACTACTTTGGGGTAGGAGCTGAAGATCAGGACGGAAAGTCTGCAATTCCTAGTCATAGATTGCCACAACCATCCTCAAAAGGCTAGCTCTCAATGCCTTCAACGCCATAGTATCAACACCCCACCTAACCCTGAAGTTCCTTGTGTCCAACTCTGAGGTCGGGATAGTACACGTTGATCAGAGAGAAGCTTGGATTTGCTACAATGCTCACCTTAAGATGCCCCAGTGCCTGAGCCACACCAAGGGCAACACCATGTAGTGAACGTGGTAGAAATCATAAACATTTTTGCCAACATAGGTGTAAAGAAGAACCCTGAAAGCAGGATAGGAAACTTTTCCCCAATGATGAGGCAAAAGAATTACCTCCGAATGACCAAGGAGGGATGCAAGAAGCTGAGGGGTACTAAAAAGGTGCCTTGAGGGGAAACCCGGGGAATAGGACAAGGAGGCCATGCAACGGTGGAAGCTCGCCAGAGTGCTCGGGCGACACTTCCGAGCTAGGATAGTAGGAATAAAAGGCCCTTAAACCATGCTCGTAGGTGTACTCTTTTCTACTCCAATGATCGGCCTAAAATGGCCAACGTGGAGAGTTCTTGATGAGGCATAACTAGTAAGGGCCAAACATTGTTAAGTCTCGGTGGGATGTTTTGTACATAGTATTTATTAATAAAACGTCTTTTCAAGTGTTAAGTAACTTCATCGTTCCGAAATAAAGCACCCACACGAATGAGTAAGTGCACCCAATGGCCAAATGAAAGGTCAAAGTCCTAAACTGCTTAGTAAAGTGATAAGAGATAAACACCTCTGTTCCAAAGAGCTAAAACACTCTAGAATCACAGAACCATTACCCAAGAATAGAATGACCTACGCTAAAAGGCTAAGTGTAAAACAAAAGTGAAAATACCCACACCAAAACGGCTTGAATTCATTAACTTGGGCCTAACAACCCGGTAAGATTACAGGATATAAAAAAGGAGGAAAAACAGACACAAACTAAGTTTGAGCAGAAGAGTCGGAGGAAACAATATCCACAAGCTCTGACCCCTCTACCACCTACTCCACACCTAACTTATTACAGTCGATGGCACCAGGGAAGAGCACTTTGATTTGAGCGATGTAGTGTTGGAAACCATCCCAGTACTTGGCCGCTGCTGACAGCTTCAGATAAGCATATTCTTTAGTAAACTCAAGGATACGAGCATTGAGTAGCTCCTGCAGGCTAGTCACCTCTTGACCCTTGGCTCGAGAATGCTCTTCTGCTGCTGCCTTAGTCTCCTCAGCAGCCCTGAGAGCCTCTTCAGGAGCTTGCAACTTTTCTTGAAGAGCCAAGTTTCTTTAGTGGAGACCTCGACCATTGGCAAGGGCTTGGGCCAATGAAGGCTTTGAGTGTTGTTGGGCAGCCACGATGGCCCTAAGTTTGTCCTAGAGCTCCTTAATCTTGAGCTCAACTGTAGCGGATTTCTCTGAGTTCACTCCTCAGACTCCATCCTCACAAAAGCGGCAAAGGGCCTACACTACCCTCAGCACGCTCCCGTAGCCGACCTTCTTGAGTTTGGACAAGTATCCGGCCTCTACAGAAGCCTCCCCTCCCAGGAGCCGACCCATCAATTGTTTTGCACCTTGATCTCCTCCTAAGAAAGAAGGAGCTACCACCTTGGTCCAGATGAGGGGGGCTTTTAGAAAGGTTGCCACTTCCTCTTACACCTTGTGGGCTAGGGGCCTCTTCCCACAAGAACGTTTCCTTTGGGGCGAGGAGGTGAAATCGACAACCGGGGGCCTCTTCTCCCCAACAATCTCGGTGGCAGGTGAAGGCTGTCTAGCCAGGGCTTGGGGGCTCTTAGAAGTAGACATTCCTTCACAAGCCAAGGAAAACGAAGATGTTTTAGTAAATATAAATACAAAACACAATAACAGAGGACAATCAAAGGAGAGGGTGCATAGTAGTCACCCATGGGTTTGGTGATTCTTCTTGTGTCCGACTTGTGGCCAACGAGCTTGTGACTAGGGTAGGCGCTTCTCAATTTATTGCCAAGGAACCTCACTAGCACCTTATCCTCAAGAGAAACCCTCTTGGAATTAGGTTCCAAGATTTGGACTGGTTGGCGTTGCTAGTCCAAGGGGAACAACTCGTCCCCATAATCCTTGGCAGCCCGACTCAAACAAAGGAAAAGACTCCATGCCGTCAGGATTTTTGCCAGAAAGGAGTTTAAAGAATCTCTTTAAATTTTTTGAAGGAAGAAGAAAAGGGAAGAAATATCTGGCTTTTGTTGACACTGTTTAGGGAAACCCAATAACCCTAGTCTATCCCCTTGACCTGGAGAAAATGAAAAAAAGCCTCGGCGGAAGGCTTTGACTCAAGGTGCTTCATGAAAACCTCAACTCCTCACGAAGGCCCAAGAATTCGGGTGAAGTTGGGTGGGTGCAACATTGAGGCAGCAGAGAACACTTGCCTCAAAGGAGGTAAAGGGAAGCCTAATGGCTAATTGGGAAAAGAAGCAATCGTAAACATAAATCCTATGGGCTAGTTTCCTATTCTGTACAGTGGAAAACTTGATCCCGAGGGGAGCAAGACTCCACGACAACAATAGATTCGTCGCCGACAGCTATCCTTTGTTTCCTCTGATAATGAACTAGAGATTAACGATCGGTGTTAAATAGAGACATGACCCTTTACCTTTGGGGCCACCCAATCATAAGCGTCAAGGGCTTGCCCTCATCCCTGGAATTGCCATTAGCACTCTCTGGGACTAGACCGAATAGTTTCACCATGGCGCCGAGGAAATAAGAAGATAAACTTAGAAAGTCAAAGAAAATCTCTCTAAACTGAGCAAGGTTGTAGAAAGGCACAAAGGAGGCTAGAAAGTCTATTCGTTCCCTTGCATCTCTATTTAAACTATTCCCTTTTGGAGATCCCGTGTAAGGTCAACGGTTGTAAAGTAAGCCAACCATACAGACACAAAGCATCCACCACACGCGAGATCTATGGTTGGGTTTTTCCCATTCCTCGAACACTTCACCCAATTTTTCCACATGCCTCACCATCATTACAAGCCGTTACGTCTCATAAATGCACCTCAAAGGTCGTGCGTAGGGGGAGGTACACGGACACCACACATCTTGTTGCTGCAAATTCCTGGGCTCAAATCCCAAAGTAAAAAAAGCTCGGGTCCAGTTATAAAGAAGTCGGCAACAAGGCTGAGGAGTAGAACCACGGGTGACCAGATTAGAAGAGACTCAAGCTTGTACTGTCCGCAACAATGACGGCCGAGCTTGGGGATTGTGTATCGGTTTTACCCAATGAATAGGCTCAAGTCCAATAAATAGGCCTGAGCTAGAGAGACCGGCCCACTACGAGAAACTTAACTCAAAAATGGCTCAAACAACGTGGGTTCAAAAGGCGAAGCTGAACGGTTAGAAGAAAGTGGAACTGAACGAAGTGGTCAAAGATGAAGCTCGGAGGATCCCTCGAAGCTCGAGAGATCCCCCTATACTCAGAGCGAATATTCCCCCCAAAATCGATCAATACGGGAGAACCCTAACCTACTCGATTATAAAGAGAGAGAGGCAAGGTCAATCAGAGGTATGTTCCAAATCCCCAAGCTCAAAACTCTTTAAGACCCGTTCTTACTTAAGCATCGAAGTAGCTTGCAGGTCCACCCTCCGGGCGTCTCACGACAAGGATGGAGCCAATTGGAGTAGAAGGAACGTTGGAGGCACGTGAGCACGTGGTTGTAGAATCACAGGATGGAACAATATCAAATATCATTATAAAATTATATTAAATTGATATAACAAGATCACATTAATTAAAAATGGGAATACCTAACAATTTCCCCAAAGGCAATGGTTAAGGAGTTTAAAGTAGAAATATTACATTGAAATTTTGAGTTTTTGAAGTTTTTAATACATTGAATGTATTGGAAACACTCAAATCTTTCCATTTTAAACTTCTTAACAAGTGCCCTAGCAAATCCCATTAAAAATTGATATACGGAATCTATAGGTGTTTTTATGTTATTTATGATTTATGGAATTTATATGTTTTTAAAGTTATTAGCTTATTAGAGTTTATAAGGAGAGTTAATTATGATTTGTATGATTTTGGTGTAAGGATTATGGTTAAGTTATTTTGTTAATTTATAGCTTAATGTTATTATATTAAGTATTTTGTTTATGGTATATATTTATATATCATTTTGTGTTTCAGAATCGTACAATTCTATAGGATTAATGATTCACGGTTCAAAAATTAACCTCACAATTTGAATCAGATTTGAATCACAATTTGACAACCTTGTGCAAAATTACAAATTTAATATGGAGTTTTCTGCATGTTTCCATTTCTTGACAAATCAGATATTTGTCATGGTTAAAGCTGGATCCTTTTTTGCTCTTTCCTAGTACATGTAAGGGTCTCCTTGATTTACTTCTTTTAATGTGAATTGGCATGGTAAACACAGCTTAATTTACATTTTACAGTACTTGTGACATTTGAACATGGTTTTTGTTCCTTGTGGATTCTCTTCTAGGAGCCAGGATTCTTGTAGTAAGTTTAATTTGCAGGCTCGTCAATAGAATTTTTCGAGTTTATCAAGGTATGGGAGTATCTTTATGCCTTTGCTGTATCCTCCTTATATAAGTTCAGTTCAGATCCTGTCAATGAAAATCAGTCACAAACATATAGTCACCCTTACCCTCACTATTTGTGTGCATGAGTGTTTGTTCTTGTGCTTATAAAAATACTACCCCATGGTCCTGTTAGAGAAAAAAGTGTTTGAACAAAATAGAAGAAACACTCATTGTGTTATGTGCATAACTTTTTGACTCATTATACGCTGATGTAACTACGAAAAACTAGACATTATATAATTTTCCTCTCTTCTAGGGAAGCTGCATTTGTAAATATTCAGATAGTATTTTGTTTGATAGATCAGTAGTTTACTTGTAGGAAACTGGATGATAATTAAGAATATACATATCGGTATATCACTCTAGTCTGGTTGAACCATTTTTTTTTACCTTGTTTGTACCATTAGACAAAGTGATTCAATTATCTAAATCTGAAAGAAATATCATTTCAGTTAAATTTAATTCTTTTCATTGTATTGGCATATGTGGCAATTTTTGGTTGGGGTGAGAGGGGGAATTAACTAGGACGATAATTCCATATTTTATTCCGGTCTCTTTGATTGATAATCATACTGTGGTCATATTCACTACTTGGTAATGTTTATACTTGGCAGTTGTCAATTTTTTTGGATATCTATCCTGCATTTACTAGTTTGGGGTTTCCTGTAGCATTGGCAGTGGAACTGATTTCATGAAAGGTACCATATGGTTCTTTGCATTGTGGTTATGGGTTGCATAGTTTATACTTGGTTCAAGCTCCTGGAAGGCTTATTTTTTAACAGGCATTTTGTTGAGCAGCATATATAACCTTTTACCAACGAGGAAAAATCAGCTAGAATTTTGATTTAATTCAGCTAAATTCAAGTGCGGTTGTTGATAAGATAAAGTGGTAGGCACTGCTCATCCATCCAGGAGTTAACAAGAACCTCAACAGTTGTGTTTGCTCTAACTCCCCAATGAAAAAATGAATTGTTATTTCTCTTTCAATTATTGAGTAAAGGTCTTCTGTTGTCGTTTTTGACTAATTGGATGGTTGATAAACAGATGATGGCTATTGCTTTGAGTCTTTCAGATGTGAAACTAAGTCATATACACCAACTTTTATCAAATTGGTATGCTAGCATAAATCCCCTTACACATGGTGGGTTTGTCACTTTACTAAAGTTTTGCTGATATTTTGAAAATCAAGATGACGTGCGGAAATCCATTGGGGACAGATAAATATTAGGTCAGAACAGAACTGTACTGTTGATTTATTCTGTGTGATAACAATTGCTGAACGTGGGTATTCATGTAACTTCGAAAGCAGAAATTACCTTGGGCAGAGGGCAGTTAGGAGTGAAAATATATGCAAGAAAGCTAACTCTTAGGAACCGTAATTGGATGTACACTCCATTGAATAAGTCAGATATCAGAACTCCAAAAATTGTTGACCTTAATTCATGTGTAAAGGAATGGCATGGATCTTTATCTGCTAAGTTGTGCATGATGTACACAATGTGCAATCAATGGAACCCTGTCGGTTTATTATTTACTGTATGAGTTATTCTTGCATATCTTCTTCCTGTATTATGATGATGAATGTAGAGTTTGGTGTTTTTTATAGGTGGTTATTTTGCTTCTGAGAATTTACTAGATCTTTTACACTTTAATCACTTTAGTCTTTTGAAATGGGAAAATGAGGGAGATTTAGCTAAGCTGCTCCGTGTATGCCTGGTTTCTAGTGTATGCATGCAGTTACAGATAAGTGTTTTTTAGTTGATGATTATGCCCGGCCAATTTCATCTTTTGTAGTGTCTGCGTCATTAGCTATGTCATTTCTCTACTTAATATTCAGTTCGTCAGTTGTTTCATTCAAGGAGAATGAAGCACTTTGCTGTCGATCATATGGCAGTGTTTTTGGTTTGATTTATTCGGTAGCCCCATGACAGTTAATGCAGTTTATATGTCGGAATCTAGGTTCTGTGCGGCCAGGCATATGTTTAACAATCTGTTAATTATTATTATTTTTTCTTCTTTGTATTGTCAGTTTTGGTGTTGAGCAGTTTAAATCTCCAATTTCTCTTAAGTTCGTATTTCTTTATCATGTGTTGCGTCCAAATGGAGATTATGGATGTGGAACTTGTTATAATGAGGTATTAAGTTAGTAAGTGTATTAGTCGTGACAAGTAATAAGTGAGTTCTTTTGGGACTTGGATTGTCATATTCATGAAGATTGGGTAATTACATTATTCTACAACGTAGGGGTGCGTAATTAGGTTGTTTTTTTTTGAAATTTTTGGGTTAATTGCAAATTAAATGAAACAAGAAATTAAATAAAGAAAATTGAAAAAATGAAAGCTGCATATAAATGTTTTTGAGAATTAGATGAGAAGAATGTCAAGGCAGTAGACTTTCACTCTCCTTTCGTTAATTACTATCTTTATCCAATTATGAATTTATTGATAATTTATGGTCTGAGTTAGTAGTTACTAGCCTCTCTTGAGGTTAAGTAACTCACTTAAGGTTGGCCTCTTAATCCCTTAGTAAGGTTTAAACTTATTCTAAGGGTTATAAGCCTTAGTTACTGGGCTTTCATATGACCACACAAGTTGTGTAAATTGTTTTAGTGTTTAGCTCCACTTATGGTTTGCTAAACCTAGCCCTATCTCGCATTCTTTCTTGAGTCTCTGAGGATATCAACTACACATATGGTGATCAAGTATACTTATAGTTCAACAAGCATAGAAGAGCAAACGTAAATTGAACAAACTATAATTGGAAAAAGAGTAAAACATTATGAAATAAATGGTAGAGTTTTTATCCATGCCCTAACTAGAGGGACTTAGTTCATGTTAAAAAGGAATTACAAACAATGAGAAGAAAGAGTAGAAGAAGAGATACATAGGTAGAATAGAGAAGTGAGACGAATTCTCTATTGATCACGGAGATCAATGGAATTTTTGGTGTTCTTTTAGCGCTTCTAGGGTTGCCTCATCTTTCAAAATTGCTTCCTTAGTGTCCCGGAGTTGAGGTAATTACTAGTGTTATGGTTATATGATATTACATATATTTTATATATTTTATACCTGAATAGTGTTACTAATAAATGCTCAAAAAATCAAATTTTTGCCACTAACAAGCAAGCAAGTTTCTTTACAAAAAAAAGACACAAATAAAAAATTTTAATAGTCTTATTAGCTTTATGTTAAGTCTATTAAAATTTTAATAATTTCGTTAATCATCATGTCACCCCTTCCACGTAGGCATCCTTTCATATGTGAGGTTGACACCTTAATCACGTGTCTTATTAGATTTATGTTAATCATATTAAAATTTGAATAGCTCCGTTAACCGTCACGTTACTTCCTTCCATGTAAGCATCCTTTGATGTGTGAAAATCACAACACACACGTGGCAAGTATACCATGTCGCCAAGTAATAAAAGTATCAGTCTTTTAAAACTAAAGTATCGTTCCCACGAGGATGGTCATGATTAATGATGCAACGAAGAAGTATAACTCAAGAGTTGAATTACAAAAAGAGGGGTTTGTACAACTGAATTACATTAAATGACAACAATTTCAAAGAACACATTTAAGCAAGTAGGATTTAAGTCAAAGGTTAAGGCGATTGGGATTCCGATTTCACCACTAATTTTCCCCCTAATTCAAGTTTCTTTGTTATTCAAATTGTTTCCGAAGGACAACCTAAATTCCTATTCTAATGCAAGTCTCTCTCGAGATTGTGCATACCTCCTATGAACGACCCGATTAACCAATCTCTTAAAATTAATCTAGTTCGCCTAGGGATTAGAGTTTTGTGAATCTTTGGTAGCGTGTGAGGCTAAGAGTTACACCGCCTTCTATTCTAATATCTAAGATATAGCTAAGTGAGGATCATTCTCTCATTACCACCTAGGTTTCTTTTCTCAAAGTTCCCCTAAGTTTACTAACAATTCATTAACGGCCAGTTAACAAAAAAGCATTAAGCATAGAGAAGATCAATTCACAACATACACAATTGAATGACGAAATTAGAATTAGAAGAAAATATTAGGGTTACATCATCCTCCTAATCAAAAATAGAATTAGTTCATGATAGAGAAACAGAAATCAACAACCACTAATGAAAAGATAGAAGAATACATAGAAGATATGAACTTTGGCGTTGAATCGCGAACAAAATCGGTCTTCTTCCATAGCGTTCTTGACTCCTAGTGCGTTTTCTCTCTTTCTCTCCACCTTGATGACGACAAAAGTGATTAAAAGTGGTGTGAAAACTGAGTGAATGTGGAATGAATTCGGAATGAATCATTATTTTTCCCTCTGATTTGATTTAACCTAAGTGTCACGTGTTTTGGGCTTCTGCGATGATGTCTCGTGCGAGACACCCTTCTAGAATGCCAATTTTTGCTCTCTATTTGCTTCAACTGGCGCGAGACACTTGATGCCCCTTAGGTCTCGCGCGAGATGGTCCACTGACTCATAATTGACTCATTTTCTTGCATTTTGGGCCCTGAAATACTCAAACAAACATCAAACATATAAAAGATAAAAAGATAATTAAATCCTAATAAACATGCCTCAAATTGACTGGATGCTAAAATATTCTAACTAAAATTATATAAAAAGTAAACAAAGATAACTCTTGTTGGAGAGTTATCATCCTTTCATGTGTGAGATTGACACCTTAACCACTAGGCTACTAGTGTTATTGTTATATGATGTTACATATATTTTATACCTGAATGTTGTTACTAATAAATGACTCAAAAAAATCTAACGGTTAACGGAGCGTCATGACACATTAACCATCACGTCAATAAACATTGTTAGTCAAACGGATAAAAGGAATAACAAGACTGATTTTTTCAATTGAGAGGGACGAAATTGGCCCAAAAATATTTGGGAAAGACTAAGATGGAGATTCATGTGTCTCGCTTGCCTACGTGGAAGAGGGTGATGTGGCAGTTAATGTCTACATCATTTCATTAACCACCACATCATCAACCCCCATTAGTGAAATAAACAAAGGACTAACATGTCTGATTTTTTGAATTTAAAGGTACGAAATTGTTTGAAAAATTTGGGAGAGAATAAGTTGACTGAAATTGAAATCTAGAGAAACTAAGTAAGGGTTTTTCCATCTATTAAAGAAAACTTGGGAATCTTAAATATTGGAAATACAAGAAATTATATAATACATCAGCTTGACAATACATAGCAAAAACCATCCTAGATTTGAACCTTTATTTTGAGTGGAAATATAGATCAGTACTACTTTTTTTTTTCTCTTCATAAAATGAGACTAGGGATGCAGGACGTTGCCTTGTGATCCTTAGGTAGAGTTTCCCACCACTTTACAAAGGTAGGATCCTTTAAGAACACATCTTTGGTTATTTCCCCATTGTCAATCCATTTCTTTATGTCTTGTTCCAATTGTAGAACCCTTTGTTTGACATCTTCAAATGGCTTATGGTTACTAGTCCAGCTGCATAGCTCTTCCACCTCAGCCCAGAAGTTGGATTCTGAGATAGCACCTTTTGGCATCCTATTGGCATGCTCCACCCACCTTTGAGTGTACCGATACCTCTTTGGCCTGGCCTTGATCATGTAAGGTCCTGTATCCTCATGCTTCAGATGCCGGTAATAGTTGGCAATGTCTAGAGGCTCCACAAGGCGGCGGAAGCTGGTTCCAAGCTTGATCCAATCAGGTTTCCCTTCGAACTCGTCCGGCAGTTCGTACCTTTTCAGCATTTCAATGATCTCATCCCACACCCCTGCCAGCACAAGCCTTTGCACATTTGCTTGGAAATCCCTCGCATCCTTTTGCACCTTGAAGGCATCATAGTAACCCTTTAGCATCTCACATGTTGCCTTGTATTCTTCCATGTTTTTCATGCTTGGCAGAGCTTTCTCCTGAACCTCCTTTCTGATTTTGTCCTCATTTCGGAGCTTCTGTTTCTGCAACTCCCCGGCTGCTCTAAGGCACAGTCTAGCTCTTGTTTTCTGAAATTAGAGCCAAAAAATCAGTCACATATATTAGGTAAATGTTGCAGTCTAATTTTATGCTTGAAATATGTGTCATAGTGATTCAACGAAAATTTATGTTGGACATCAACTTTTTAACACGACCCTCTTCTTTTATCGTACTTTGATCAGCTATGTAAAGATTCACATAAAAACACAACAGTGTTTTTATTCTTGAAATATAAGTTGTTATAATTGGGATTTTGCTAACAAGTGCCTTAAAGACAAGTGTTAAGAGATCAATAAAGGAAAGTTTTGAAGTCTCCAATACATTCAATGTACTGGAATTCTAAAACTCTTATCTTCTGAATGAAAACTTGCCTTTTGATGATTCCTTAACAAGTGCTGCAAACCAAAATCCTTATAATTATATAGCAAAAGAAGAAACTAAATTACCAGTCCAAGACCATCCAATGCCGTGCTAATATTGCTATTAGAACCATGAGCAGACAAGGGAATCTCCTCTAGTTTATCTAAGCACACCACATTCTGCATTTCCAAGCTTTCCTGCAATTCAGCTTCGTAGCTCAGATGCTGCAGCATGCTTCTGTTGGCAACATCAGAAACCTCCGACAAATCACTCGCTTGAGAAGTGTGGAACAAGAGTTGCAAGACAGCGTCCGAGTTCCTTACCACGACCAACTGTCCGTTTCCGGAGCAGAAGACAAAGGTTCCAAAGGGCCTATAAGGGCTCAAGTCAACAAAATTGGTCACTGTCTCCAGCAACAAGTTTGTACTGCCCATGAGGTTACAAGCAGCGTGGCTTGTAACAGTTGCCGCATTCCTCATCACAGTTGAGTAAAACTCAGAACTTCTTATCGGATCAAGGGTAAGGGTAGAATGTTTTGTCTTTGAGGCAAAGAATTGAAGAATTGTGCCAAACATGTGCTCAATTGAAGAGAAAGGGGATAGCAAAACCCTTGGCACCACGTCAAATCTCAAAACAAAATGTATGAAATAGCGAGACCAATTTTCTCTCCTTGCAGCGTGTGAGATTATGTGATTACCAACTAAGGGAGAACCAAAAGTGACACAAAAGGGAGGCTTGTGGTTATGGGTTTTGCTAGGGTTGATGTACTCTTCCAAGGACCAAAATGTTGCAAGAATGGCCACAGAAGCACCTGAAGAGTGCCCTGCAAACACTATCTGCTTCCCTTCTGTTATGGCCCGTTTCACCTAAAGATTTTATATGCAATATTTGCTTTAGAGCATTGCTACACACGTAGCCAGAAAACTATTACAAGAATCTTTGACAGAAATCATGGTGACTTTAGATAAAATAAAGCGGTACAACTTAGTCATAATTTCAACATATAAGGTCTGGCAAAAGTTCTTGAATACTTTTTTTCGGTTTAATAAAAAATATAAACTATAGGATAACTGAAACTACTAGAAAAACTGGAGAAAAAATAGTTTTAAACCTTCACTTTAGTTCTTAAGACTGGCAACGCCAGTGATGTTAATCCGCAAGTTATGGAGATACAGTCCGTGGTTCTTGAAGTTTGCAAAAGTCGGTTGAGTTAGCCCATCAATATCNTATAGGATAACTGAAACTACTAGAAAAACTGGAGAAAAAATAGTTTTAAACCTTCACTTTAGTTCTTAAGACTGGCAACGCCAGTGATGTTAATCCGCAAGTTATGGAAATACAGTCCGTGGTTCTTGAAGTTTGCAAAAGTCGGTTGAGTTAGCCCATCAATATCGGTCAAGCTAGTCCCTCTCGTATTAATTTGGTTGGTCTAGTTTTGATAACTTTAGGGACGATGCATTTCCATAACATGACTACTAACATAACTAGTGCTCCCAGAGACTAAAGTGAAGGTTTAATCATTTACAAAAAAACTAAATCAGTTATCGATACTGTGACAGCCTTAGTCACCCTACAGATTTTGATGCACACCATATTTGCTTTAATAAAAAAATAATTAACCAAATGTATAAACCATAGGATAACTAAAAATACCAAACAGTGTGTTTATAAAAACTAATTCAGTTCCAATTTGCCAGTTTTACATCACATACCTCAGCTTTAAGCGGTGAATTGCTTAGGACAGATTCGAATCTCTTCTGGAAGGCTTCGTTGACCGAAGCAGCTTCATCATTGCCAACGCTTCTAAGTGATGGGAACTGCGCGAGGTTTATCTTGGTTGCCCCGCAAGGCTTGCTAACAAACCAATCGGAGACAGCCCACGACGCAGGGAAAGCAATAATGATAACAGTTTCTGAAGAACCTTTGATCTTTTCGGTAACATAAGGCTTTTCCGGTGACTTGTCAGATTTGAAGGCCAAGGAGCATGCTTTCTTGATGACATCTTCTTTTAATCCTATGTTATCTCCGAGGGATTCTCCTCCAGCCATGTTTTCTGTTGTGCTGATCTCTCTTCTTAGTTCAAGAATCTGCAGTTGGCTTCAGGAAGGCTTGGCGTGTCTTCTTTTTATAGGGGATGGATGGAAGAAGTGAGGTCGTGGAATTGGTGAATTGAAGAAGGGAAAGGCTATATTCGTTGATTGAGAAAGTGTCGGTTAGTTTCCGTGGAAATGGAATCACATTGCTAAACTGACGAAGACCTCAGGTCAAAGCCTTTAACGTGATTGGGGGGTTCAGAAATATGTTTTATTTATTTATCTGTCCAATCAAACTAAAGCTATCGAGCACGTAAAAAAAAAAAAAAAACCAAAAAGCAAACTAAAGCTATCGAAGCTGCAAAGAACTTGCTTAACAGAGAGTCCGGTTAAGCAAAAAGAGTTTGTCCTTTTTACCTAGATGTTAAAGGTTTGATCCTTAATTTTAAATGAGTCAAAACGACTTTGTTTGCTAATAGGTAGGTTTAAAGTCTGGCGTTAAAATAAACATAGAGAACCTTTTTGTTATCCAAAAGTTTGTTGTTGTCGATGTCTTTGCATTTTGTCATGTTAGGCTATAGGTACTTGAGATAGTCAAATAATGTGAAAATGAGATAAGTTTAACAATGACACGTCACTCGTTAACGTCTACGTTGACAATTTTTGTTAGGTATTTTAATTGAGAAATTAACGTATTCTACATTTGAGTTTAGTAATGACTAATTTAACCAAAAGTTCTTTAGAGAAATTAATTTGTCAAATTTAAAATTGTAGAAGAACTAATTTCGCTGCAAATATTTTAGAAGAACAAATTTAGTGGCATGAAGTTCTGGAGGGACTTAGTTAAAAATTTTACTCTTTGGTAGAGATATACTTTTTAGTATGAACATAATATTCGTACTTTTTTTTCCTTATGGTTTTTATTAAGCACGAATTACCTCAATACTATAGATTATTATTATTGGACAAAGCATTGGTAATTGACATTGAAAGCATATTGGACAAAGCAAGTTCATTGTATTTGACATTCATTTGGCGTTCTTTTTGTGTTTAAACATAAAACACTTTGGTAATTGGAGGAAACAACTCCATTAGCATGGCCTGGGATATGACAGTGTTATATTGATCATTTATACCTCTCACGAACCTAACAGCATAATCGTTGTATTTATATTCACATAAAGGAGCTAGCATACACTAACGCAATGGTATCCACAAGAACACGGGGAATGGGATGAAAGTTATCTAAATCTTCCCAAATTTGTTTCAATTGAGTAAAATAAGAAGAAATTGTCATGTCACCTTGATTGAATGCATACAACTCTTCTTGCAAATTAGCGATTGTGAATTAATCGCCTTGAAAGTATCATTGCTTCAAACCTTTCCAAAGCTCAAAACCATTGTCAATCCACAAAAATCATTGTCAATCCACAGAATGCTCTAGTAAATTTCATGGATGAGGGAGTTTTCGATCTATGCAACTAGACGAGCTTTATATCTCTCGACATTACCCATAGAATCCCTTTTGATTTTAAATATTCATTTACAACCAATGAGTTTCACACCTTCAGGTTATTCTACGAGATCCCAAACATAATTGTCTTTCATAGACTTAATCTCATCCTTCATGGCATCAATCCACTTTTGAGAATTAGAACTTTGCATGGCTTGACAACAGTTGATTGGGTCATCTTTGGTTAAACCAATGTCATCCTCGTGTTCTTGGAGGTAAACAACATATTCATCCGAAATTGCACTTCTTCTTTCTCTAGTGGATCTTCTTAATGACACTTCTTGAGGTTGTTGAGCTTGCTCTATAGGTTGTATTTGAGGAGGATTCTCATTGTTGTCTTGTTTTATAATTGTGTGTTGAACAACAATAGTATGAAGACCTAATCATTATCAGTAATAGATTCCTCATAAAAAATAACATTCCTAATGTTTCCTTCCCCTCCAAACTTAACATCCTCAAGAAATCATGCAGTTCCCTTTTCAAAAATTGACCTTGATGTAGGTTTGTAAAACTTGTATCCCTATGAGCGTTCAACATAACCAACAAAATAACAACTAACTATCATTGAGTCCAATTTTCTTTTGTGCGGCCTATAAGATGGCGCCTCAATTGGACATCCCCAAATTTGTAAGTGCTTTATGCTAGGCCTTTTGCTAGTCCAAAGTTCATAAGGGGTTTTATCAACTGCCTTGCTTGGTACCCTGTTAAGGATTAACACTGAGGTCTTTAAAGCTCTTCCCCAAAGTGAGTCAGGCAAGGAAGAATGACTGATCATACTTTTCACCATATCCTTAAGAGTCCAGTTCCTTTGTTCTGCAACACCATTCATGTTGGGTTTGCCCGGCATATGGTGTATTGCAGAATAATTCTACCCTCATCTAGGAAAAGCGCAAATGGTCCAGGACGTTGTTCTCTTGATCTATCATATCTTCCATAGTATTCACCACCATGTTCAGATTTGATAGCCTTAATTTTCTTTCCAAGTTAGAGTTCAACTTCAGGTTTGAAAGACTTAAAAACGTCCAAGGATTGAGACTTTTCATGAATTAGGTATAAGTACCCATAACGAGAGTAGTCATCTATGAACGTAATAAAATACTTGTTGCCTGTTTCATGAAGCAGGAGGGAATGGACCACATATATCAGTATGTATTAGTTCTAAGACATCCTTAGCTCTATTGGCACCTAATTTTCTTTCATTTGTTCTTTTTCCCTTAATTCACTCAATACAAACTTGCAAGTCTATTAAATGTAGGGGTTTCAAGAATTCCATCCACCATAAGTCTCTGAATTCTCTGTTTAGAGATACGGCCTAAATGCTTATGCCATAATGAGACAGAATTCTCATTTAATTTTCACTTTGTACCTGTTGAGCTTGTTTGCAGTATTTCATTGCAAAATTTTAAATCAAGCTTATACAACATATCGATTAAAAGACCATAACCAAAATATTTGAATTTTGAAAACTTTATTATCTCCGAAAGAAAAATGATAACCTAACTTGTCCAAACGAGAAATAAAAACTAAATTCTTCCTAAACGACGGTACATAAAATGTCTCAAATAAATCCAAATATAATTTAGTCTTAAAACATAATTGAAAAGTTCCTACAACCTCTATTGCAACTTTATTGTCGTTTGCCACATAGATGAATCTTTCAGCATTAGTTTGTGGTCGATGCCATAGGCACCCTACATGGTAATACTTATGTAAGTAGTAACACCAGAATCCACCCACCAAGTATCCATAGGTGCAAAACTTAAATTAAGTTAAAAAAAAAACAAAAAATCATACCCTTTTTTGCACGCCAAGCAACATATTTGGTACAATCCTTCTTCATGTGTCACATCTTCTTGCAGAAGAAACAAGTTAAGACCCCATCCCATTTCTTTACCCCTTTTTGTTGAGAAGATGCAACCACAACAGCATCACGTTTTCTTTTACACTGAGATGAGAAGCCGCGTGAGCACTTTCGATCTTGTCACGCTGCAATATCTCTTCTTCTCGCACATAGTGAGATATAAGCTCATTTAAGGTCCAAGTGTACTTCAGAGTGTTATAACTCACTTTGAATTGCCCAAAGTGTGTAGGGAGAGAGATCAAAATAAAATGCACAAGTAAGTCCTAAGACAACTCTAACTTTAGTGCTTTCAATTTTGATGCAATGTGAGACATTTCCATAATGTACTCCCTTATGTTCCCTTTGCCTTTATACCTCATGGAGACAAGTTTTGTCAAAAGGTTACTTGCCTTCGCCTTCTCATTCTTGGAAAAGAATTGCTCAACGTCCTTTAGAAACTTGTTAAAAATTTTATCCTCAGTAATAGAGCCTCAAAACGCTTCAGGAATGGAGTGCTTCATGATCATAATATTCATTCAGTTGGACCTCTCCCACTTCTCTATCTTAAACACATTTGCATTTTCCACAGCAGAAGTGGGTTTGTCCTCCTGGAAAGCAATGTCCACGTCCATACAACCAAAGACAATTTTCACGGTATCCTTCCAAACCTTAAAGTTTGTTACATTCAGCATAGGGATGCTGCTAACTTGAGCGGAAACATTAGTAGCCAAAGCCATAGCAACTGAATCTAGAACAAAAAACAAACAATTAGCGCTCAGACAACCTACGGGAAAATCCATATTTGAGATACCTAGAACAACATTAATTTTCAATCTTTGGATAGAAAAATTAATTGTAAGTGGTACTCTTATTGTAGTAATCAAATATGGTCAAAAAATCTTGTCAAATATTCAACCTTTCTTTGGACCGACTAAATATTCACATGAAAACACGGGAATTTGCAACCTACTTATTACCACATATATTTTTTATAAATTGGCCAAACAATAATTTTCGTTTAGGCTGATTAATACTAGCAAAATTAAATAGAAAATAAACTTAAGGTTTAATGTTTATTATTTAGACAAATAATAAACTTCCTTTGGGCTGTTTATTATCCGCATAAATAATAAGCATCAATTAATTTTAAGTTTGATTATCCAAATATCCAATACACGGTCAACTCATACTGTATTGAAGCTCAAAATCATAGCTGAGAAAGTGGCAAGAAAGTGCCAGAAAGAGAGGGAAAGTGAGAGAGTAGAGATTGAAGCAATGCACAATTTGTAGAATTAGTTTTTCTAATTCTCATTGAGGAAGCATTCACCTTATATACAAGTGTGATTACAAACCGAAATTGAAATGAAATTACAGAATTGAAATTTACATTCATTTACATCTGCATTAATTTATAACTAACTTAACAGCTACACTACACTGCACGTGCTGTAATACTAACTAGCCTCAGCACACTACTCTTGCACTTGCACTTGATCAGCACTCGCACGCCTTGCTGCTTTGCTGCTTATGGTGCTGCTAGTTATATTGTTGTTCCTTTCTTTGACCCCTGTTCACACCCCCCCTCAAGCTGTAGCATGAAAGTTGATCATGCTAAGCTTGCCAATTAAGTAATTAAACGGTCCTGGGGCCAAGGGCTTAGTGAAAATGTCAGCAACCTGATTCCTTGTTGGAATAGGATGCAGTTCAATAACCTTTTCCTGTACTTTATCCCGTACGACATGGCAGTCAATTTCGATGTGTTTCGTCCTCTCGTGAAACACTGGATTTGCAGCTATGTATATAGCTGATTGGTTGTCACATGCAATTGGAACCGGGGATGAAACTTGAATGCCAAGGTCATGCAGCACAGCAATGAGCCACTGCACCTCACATGTGATCTGAGCCAAAGAGCGATACTCGGCCTCGGAGGATGAGCGCGCCACTGTGGTTTGTTTCTTACTTCTCCAAGACACCATGGCCTGGCCGAGCAAGCATACAAAACCAGATATAGATCTCCGAGTGTCAGGACAAGTGCCCCAATCTGCATCTGCAAAACCAGTGAGGGACAGGTTGGATGTAGCAGAGAAAAATAACCCCTTTGCTGGTGCAGCCTTGAGGTATCTGAGTACACGGTGTGCTGCTAGAAGATGAGTCTCATTTGGGCAATCAAGAAATTGGCTAAGTCTTCCCACTGCATAGCTGATGTCTGGTCTTGTATGGGTGAGGTACAAGAGCTTGCCAATGAGTCTCCTATAAGCACTAACATCAACAGAGTCTGAAACGGGTTCCTTGGTGAGGCGTGAATGATAATCCATAGGAGTGGATACAGGCTTACAATCAAGGAAACCATGATCCTCTAGAAGATCCAAGCAATATTTTCTCTGATAAATGGCAATCCCTTTGGAGTTTCTTGCAACCTCCATTCCTAGAAAATACTTCAGATTCCCTAGGTCTTTGATTTTAAACAAATCATCAAGAAGCTTCTTGATTGCATTAATTTCTGCCATATCATTACCAGACAGAACCAAATCATCAACATAGACCAAGATGACAGTAACACCAACATCAGTGGTCTTAGTAAACAGGGAGTAATCTGACTTAGATTGTGCATAACCCGAACTGGTCAGAACATTCACCAACTTAGCATTCCATTGCCTACTAGCCTGTTTTAGTCCATAAAGGGACTTTTGCAGTTTGCACACTAAACCAGAATCAGCACACAATCCAGGAGGCAGCTTCATAAACACATCTTCATGTAAATCACCATGAAGAAAGGCAGTGTTAACATCTAGTTGTTGCAAAAACCAGCCTTTTGCTGCTGCTATGGCCAATAAAATTCTCAAAGTGGTCATCTTAACCACAGGGCTGAATGTTTCAGCATAATCAACTCCATAGGTTTGAGTGAACCCCTTTGCCACAAGTCTTGCTTTATGTCTCTCAATGCTGCCATCTGAATTGTACTTGATTTTGAAGATCCATTTACATCCCACGGCCTTCTTTCCAGGAGGAAGGGCAGTAAGAATCCAAGTTTGGTTGTTTTCAAGTGCTGAGAGTTCAGCATTAATGGCCTCTTGCCAACATTGTTCTTTCACAGCTTCCTCATAGTTCCTAGGCTCAGTGTTTGAGGATATGGTGAGGGAAAAATTTCTGTGATGTGAACTCAATGATGAGTAGGATAAACACTGAGATATAGGATGCCTTGCTGAAGAAGTATGGTCATTACCACTTGCAGAATTAATCAACATACAATGGTAGTCCTTTAGGTAATTTGGTGGCCTTTTTGGTCTAGAGGAGGTTCTGGTTTGTTGTATGTTCTGTGAAGGTGTGGTTGTGGTGGTGCATGCAGGAGGTAATGAAATGGATGATGATATGTCTTCTTGATGCCGGTGCTGTGTCTCCTGATGTGCATATGCAGGGTTATCAGGTGCATGGGACTGTGTTTGAGGAAGCTGTTGATGGTGCTGGTGTGTAGAGTTGGAAATAAATGGATTATCAAAAGAAATGAATGGATCATCAAAAGGGGTGAAGGCTTGATGCAATGCATGAGATGAATTAGGTTGCTGTGCACTATGAGATGTTGAATGATGCATGTCAGTATATGGAAACACATTTTCATACAAAATCACATTCCTTGAAATGAATATTTCCCTAGTATTCAGGTCAATCAAAACATATCCCTTGGTGCCATTTTTATATCCTAGGAATACACATTTTCTAGCCCGAGGCTCAAGTTTGGTCCTATGAGCCTGCAATGTTGAGGCATAAGCCAAGCAACCAAACACTTTAAGATCCTGAATTTGTGGTAGAGTGTTGTGTAACACTTCAAATGGGGTTTTATTCTTGATTAGCTTGCTGGGCTGCCTATTGATGAGGTGGACAGCATGTCCAATGGCAAACTGCCAGAAACAGGTAGGCAGAGATGAGTGAAATATGAGGGCTCTAGCAACATTCAAAATGTGTTGATGTTTTCTCTCAACAATGCCATTTTGTTGAGGGGTCTCTACACAACTTGTTTGATGAGTTATACCCTTTGAATTAAAGTATTTGGTTTGTTTAAACTCAGCCCCATTATCAGTTCTTATTATCTTTATCTTAGTGTCAAATTGATTTTCAGCATAAGACACAAAATCTTGCAAAAGCTGTGATGCCTCAGATTTTTGTTTCATGAAATATACCCAAGTGTGCCTAGTGTAGTCATCCACAACAGTCAAAAAATATCTGTGACCCCCAGTAGACACAGTAGCTAAAGGGCCCCATATGTCCATGTGCACCAATTCAAAAGCAAGGACAGTACTAGTTGAACTCAACGAAAAGGGCAATTTTCTTTGTTTAGCCAAATGGCATGAATCACATGGTTTAACATTGTCATTACAATTGATAAATGGGAATTGACTGTGCAGTACATGTATTTTATCTTGTGATGGATGTCCCAACCTAAAGTGCCACAATGGGAATGTGGATGCTTCTAAATGTGTAATGTTGTTTGCTGCTGTCCTAACTCCTAAATGCTTGCTGCTATCTACTGGCCAATGCTTATTGCAGTTTATTGGCAGTGGTTTAAAATGGCTGCTGGGTTGAGGACCACACATTGTATATAGACCTTTCTCCAAGTTAGCTATACCAATCTTCTTCAAGCAAGGATCCTGTATAATGCAGCATTTGTCACTAATCAGTATTGAGCATTTCAGGTCCGTGATTAGTTTTGAAGCAGAGATTAGGTTAAATGTAAAGCTTGGTATATAGAGTACTTTGGTTAGGTATAGTTCATTAGAAAATATCACAGTTCCTGAAATAGTGGCCTTTGTGACAGTTCCATCAGGTAATTTAACATGTATTGGTTTGATTGTGTGATATGTATGAAAGAAATTGAGTGAGTAGCACACATGGTCAGTTGCACCAGTGTCTACTACCCAATTTTCAGGTTTGGTAACTAAGGAGAGGGCCATACCTGATGGATTTGATGCAGGTAATGTGGTTAATTGGTTTACACTATGAGGAACATGTGAAGAATAATGTTTCAAGAGAGCCAGTAACCCTTTTCTCTCCTCTTGAGTAAAGGCCAAATCAGTTGTATTCTCCTTCCCACCATCCTGAATCAGACCTTCAGTATGGTTGCTGTCATCAAGTTCAGCTTCAGCAGGAGTAGCAGTGGCAGTGACATTATTTGCTACTCTTTCTCTATACTCCTTGAGCAGATGAGGATATTTCTTAAAGCACCTATCGATTGGATGCCCTACCTTGCTGCAAAAGCTGCAGGTGATGTTTGGATCATAAGAAGTCTTACTGTTATTACTGCCTCTGCCACCAGAGCTGTTTCTGCCACCTGAACCTCTTCCACCTCTGCCTCTGCCTCTTCCTCTTCCAGCAGTGACAGAGCCAGAGTTCAAACTAGTGGCCTGAGCTGAATTATGAGTTGTGCTGCTGAAGAATGCCTTGGATTCCAGGCTTCCATTTAGCTGTCTTTCCTGCTGCATTAGAAGTGAGAAGGCTGCTGAAATGTCAGGCATAGGCTTCATTAGCATGAGCTGTGACCTGACATTGGAGTATTGCTCATTAAGTCCACGCATAAATCGTACTACATAGTCCTCCTTCCTATAATTCCTGACAGTTTGCATACAGCAAGTGCACCTATCTGCACATGAACAACTAGGAATTGGCCTGAAATTCTCTAGTTCTTCCCAAATTGATTTCAACTTGGTAAAATAAGCTGTAATAGTCATTTCCCCTTGTCTTATGGCAAACAATTCTTCTTGTAACTCAGCAATCCGAAATATGTCACCATCAAAGTATCTATGTCTTAAATCTGTCCACAACTCAGCAGCATTCTCTATCCACATGACCGATTTCAAAATTTCTGGACTCAATGATTGGTGAATCCATGATATAACAAATGTATTACACTTATCCCAGGCAAAAAACAAATCGCTTGCTTCTTCAGGTTGTTTTAATGATCCATCAATAAATGCTATCTTATTTTTTGATTTTAGAGCCATTCTCATAGATCTAGACCAAGTGTGATAGTTCAGATCTGTTAGAGTAAGTGATATTAAGGCAGAACCTGGATTTTCTCCTGGATGCATGAAGTAAGGGCTCTTGATGTCAGCCATGACATTGTAGCCATTGCTGTTGTTGTTTCCATTGTTAGTTGCTTGATCAGATCTTCCACCCTCAGCAGATGAAGTGATGATTGGATTGTCCATGGATTTGAACCAAACCAAACCGTTCTGAGACTGAGTTCAAATTGTGCTGTTTACCAAAACCTGCTCTGCAAGCTATTTAGGAACCTCAAGGAAAAGCTCGCTGAATGCAAGTTTCCGAGGCTCATCAATAGTAATGGCTCAAACGCTTTTGAATTCTCAAGAATTCCTGCAATTCAATGTGAAATTGACAGGACTTCGAGAACACGGTGCTTTGAGTTGCAGATCTGAGAGATGCAGGTTTGATAATGAGAAAATGCGAAGATGCTCAAACGAGCTTGAATCATTGTGCAATTAGATGTATGAATGCAGATGCGTTCTGCAAGACAGAACTCCAATGGCGCAGCAGAGCTTCAAATCTGAAGCTCTGATACCATATTGAAGCTCAAAATCATAGCTGAGAAAGTGGCAAGAAAGTGCCAGAAAGAGAGGGAAAGTGAGAGAGTAGAGATTGAAGCAATGCACAATTTGTAGAATTAGTTTTTCTAATTCTCATTGAGGAAGCATTCACCTTATATACAAGTGTGATTACAAACCGAAATTGAAATGAAATTACAGAATTGAAATTTACATTCATTTACATCTGCATTAATTTATAACTAACTTAACAGCTACACTACACTGCACGTGCTGTAATACTAACTAGCCTCAGCACACTACTCTTGCACTTGCACTTGATCAGCACTCGCACGCCTTGCTGCTTTGCTGCTTATGGTGCTGCTAGTTATATTGTTGTTCCTTTCTTTGACCCCTGTTCACATACTGTATCCATAAGAAGACAAAAAAAGGAATGTACAATATGGTTTTAACGAAAATTCTGGGATGAGAATCTAAAAACTAGCACTACATATACAAAATAAAAGCTAAACAAACGATGAGGAACTCAATCGGATATAATAAGGCACATCCCTCTTCAACACTATCATACATACATAATAAGTCACGAATCCAACTTGCAAGTCAGTGCATCAATTGATTATCATACTGACAATTAGTGACATGACACAATTATCACCAAATCACCAAATACATATAAGCATGAACATGGTCGGCTAGTATATGTATGATCAATTCAATATAATAAACATGCATAAACAGAAACACGTAATCATCCATATAAAGCCCAAAAGAAAAGATTTTAACTTATAAGAGCAAAATGACCTCTGTATCAATAATTGGCATTGCTGCATCTTTTGATAATAAAGAAAATATGGTAGAATTAATATAAATATATATAAATCAGATGGGAAACAGGAGGAATTTCTGAATCCTTATACTCGAAAACCAAAAGGGGGAAGAACATATGTCAAATTCATTTATGAAACGTGAAACCAATACGATAAATAGGATCCGATTTACAATTAACTCGAAAGCCGAATAAAAAAACATACATCAATTAGTTTCCAATGATTCAATAATGGATGGCTCTGATATCATTGGCTGGAATTTGTGTCCTTGTAATCCTAGGACCATCCATGATTGAAAAACATTGGGGAAATAACCATAAGCTAAAGCTTACCTGAATCCATAAGATCAATTGATGTTTTAAATGTGGGGTTTTTGGTCTTCTTCAACCAAAATCTATGAATTCTTATTAGGGCTTGAGTGCAACTCGGGCAAGGAGACTGTAGGTGATTTTTGGTGTATTGGGGACCAAAACCCTCCTTAGCTATTTATAATTAGCGGTGATTTCCATAAAACTCTAAAAGCCCAACAAAAAATAGGCGGGACGAGTATTATTCATTTCGGGTCCACTCTAGTCTTCGAACGATCCTGGCAGAATAATTCTTTGACTTCTTGTAGCAACATCTATTTTTGGTAATCCCTTATATTTTTCCACTCTCAATTTTGATTGGTTGTATTTTAAGAATCTCAACCATTCAGATTCAGCCATTCTAAATGCATCAACCACGAATTTTTGGTAAAGTTTTCTTGAAAGGAGAATTAGAGGAGATTCATGTTCTCTATCTTGTATTCGATGTGTGAATAACTCTTTCATGGATACACTCTTCATGTCATCAGAAGTTTGGCTCGATGATGGTCTAGAGGTAGAAATATCTGGCCTAAATCCATCTTCTCATAAGGAAAAAAAGCAATGGATATTGTAACGCTAGATACGTAGGATGAAGGGCATCAACTCTCTATAGTGATCTTGTCTGTGTCTCAAGAATGATGTCTCTTTCTTCACTTAAAACATTGTAACGATTAGGAATGGGCTATATGCCCAATAACCCAATTTGTCCAATTGGGGGAGTCTAGACTAGTATAAATAGGAGATATGAATTGTAAAGGGATATGGAAAATTTGTATTGGCTAATCCTACTTCCCTCTCTTAGGATTTCTTTCTCTTAGTCATCTCCTTCCTTAGGAAGGATTTTCCATCTCTATCCATTTCATTGTAATTCCAAACACCACAAATGCATAAAATACCACAATTATTTCTATTATTTCCATAATTCAATCCATTACAAATCCACTTCATTACAAATGGTGCTTTCATTGAACACCATGCCGGCGGTTACCGCTTCCCATGGTGGTTCGGGGAGCTCAAGCCATATTCCGTTGTGTGCCGATTTGCCGGTGTTCGATGGTGAGCACGGCTACTGGTGGATCCTTTGCGCGTCGAGATTTTGGAACGCCAAAGGGGACACCAGAGTTGCAGAGGTTGCTGCAGGTTGAAGAAGCCTTGACTGGCCGCGATCTGACTTGGTTTCGGTTATGGCGTCGGCGAAATCTGTCGACAGATTGGATGACGCTCGAGGTAGCGTTCTTGCACCGTTACCAACCAGACTTTCAATCAATTTTTCCAGAAATTGCTCAAAATGAAGTTTCAGAATAGGAAATTGATTGGGAGGAAGTAATAGCAAAATTAAGATCAGAGGTGCAAAGCAAATTAGGGAACAATCTAACAGAATCAGAAGCAAAAATTCCAGAAAATCAAGAGACAAACAGCACCGATTCAAGATACACAGATACACAGTTCAATTCAACAGCACCAGATCCAGAATTGAAGCAAACAAATCCCAAAATTCAAGCAGAAGTAGATGGGATTTTAGAAATTCAAGCTGCAAAGGAGATAAATCTACACTTACTTGAACTGGATTCGAAACTTCCTCATCCAGATCCATCCACAGCTCGTCCCGCAGAGGCCCGACAGAAACCACCACCAGAGCCACCAGATCTGAAGGTGGCGACGGAGGGGATGTCACCAGAAGAGGGCGCCTCGGCGACGGTGACGGCGATCGGCAGGGGAAATGTTGAAAGCCAAATTCACATGTTGTTCAAGGCTTTTGTTGAAAGCCTATTTGCACTTTCCACTTTGACATAGTTCCGTTTTCTGACAACTTTTGCCAAATTTGTTGAAAGCTTAATTTGAAACTTTCAGTCGTTTAAAAATATTATATCCTTCTTTACGGCTTTCAGATCCACAAGGGATCCAATTGCAGTATAGTCGGGTATAGTCGTATCCACAGGGAGTTGTAAAAATACCATTCTTGTGTTTAGTTAATTAAACAATGAAGTGAAGGATTGGTAAATTGATTTGATAGTTTAAATAAGTAAATAAACAACATAAAAATAAATAGGCAACAAATCAGAGGTAGATCCGGAAGCTTGTTGGGAATTGAATCATATCATAGTCTCATGAATCCATTTACTTATCACACAGAATTATCATTTCACCGATTGCCCGCCACCAGTTCTTAACTTGTTCATCGCTTTCGCGCATGAAAAGATCACAGGTTTCCTTTGTTAAACTGTCACTTTCGCACAAAAGCTTAACAAAATACGCTAGCATTATTCCAGATGTTAAAATTGCTAATCCTTATTCCAGTTACGACAACTAAGATTAGATGAATTGATTTAGATCTGACTCTAATGGTTGTAACTTTCGTTCACAACCTTCGAGCCTAGAATCTAGTTTAGCATAGCAATATTGATCTTAACTTGGTTACAACTTAATTAGTATAACTTTCGTTCATACAAGTAAGTCCCAATTCAAGAGTCAAAACACTAAACAAGAGCTAGCATTAAGTATAAAATCATTCAAGCAAATCATAAGAAACTGATAAATTCATATGCAAAAGTACATGAATACAATCATACTACAATACTCATCAAAATCCCAACAACAAGAGGATTAGAAATCCATCTTACAAGAGAATCTCAGAGGCAAGGTTTGGACGCTTACCATGACACGTTATCACGCTATCATTACAGCGGCTCACCGAGCTTCCTCGATCTCCTGGCTCCTTCACCGGCCTCCTCTTTGTTGCTAAACTAACCTAGGATTTAAAGTACAAATGAAATGGTAGAAGAATGAGTTCTGGTGGGGGAAAGGGATGCCTTGAATGAATGCCTCGGCCTCCTATTTAAAGGCCAAAATCTGAGGCCACCGCTCAGTGGTACAGGTACCACCGCTGAGCGATAAAGGCTTCTTCGCTGAGCGGCTTAGGGTTATCGCTGAGCTGCGTTATCTTTTCATGCGGTGTAATAAATGCTCCGACAGCTTTTGCAGGGGCGGCGCCGACTTTGTCAGGGCGGCGCCGCAATCCAGGGTGGCTCCAGCTGGCGCAATAAATGCGGCGGCTGCAAGTGGCTCCAAGGTACATCCGCTGAGCGATACAGGGTACACCGCTCAGCGGCGGTTTGTCCTCTTGAGCAAGCTTGTCCTACCACTGAGCGGTGCATGCCTATTTTCGTCCTTTAGCTACTTTTCCACTTTTGTCCTTTGCTCCATTCTTTTATTGGATTATTCTTCATTTAATTATGCTTGCTTCCATCTTTCAAAATATATTATAAACCTACAAAAAATGGGGATTTAAGTTAGATAATTCTTTAAAACATAAGTGAATAAGTGCTATTTTAATATGTAAAAATTGTGTATACTGGGCACTTATCACGAAACCGCATAAGGGTGCCTGACGTCGCGAGACGCGTGTGGAATAAGAGAGAAGTTGTGGCTGCTACGGCAACCGCGACGACGCGATGTGTAACACCCTAGCTAACTGCATACCCTCGAGTAGTACACAATGCTCACTAGGTTGTTGCTCGTTTGGTGGGATTACTCATAGTCCTTTATTAGTTTTCAAAAATACTAGGTTAAGGAAAATAGGGACCATTTTAAAACTTTTCTGCTTGCTACTTTATTTACAAAGTATGAGCTGCGTGTGAATCAAAGCATATAATACAAACGATAGAGCTTAAGCTTAAGAGTGATAGTCATTACTGGCATAAGTAATTATATAAACAAGTATATGGTCCATCACAAATTACAACCAACAAAGTATCATAATAGGTTACGTAGACAAGACAAATACATTAAACCACATATCAAAATACATATCAAAAAGCATGGTCTTCTGCTAAACCGTCCTCATGCCATCACTGCTCCTCATGCGGCTCCTCGTAGGGCTCCTCGTGGCTCTCATAATCTTCGCCTGCTCCTGGAAGCATAAGCGAGTGGGGGTGAGAACAGTCGTCCTCAGTGGTTAACCTTGGTGTGGGGGTACTTCTTTACTCAGTTATGAACCAGGCCGCTCAGGTGTTTCTAAGTGAACATGCATACTAACATCCTACTAATTATTATCTGGCCTAAAGTCCTGAACGGCTTTATCTACTTTACTAGGTGACTGGGGATCTAATCTTTCTTATCTAAGTTCTCATGCTTAACCTTTTCTTGCATACATACATAGCCGTCTCGAGCGTTCTCCTGACGGTACTCATAGCATATACATACTTTCATATACATACATTCATTCATAACATAGCTTATGCATGGGGGACTCTGGGGTTCTCTTATGCTTCTGGCTAACTGATGAGCCAGGGTAGCGTCCTTCTTGTTACCTTTAGTCTTTTTCATCTTGAGTCCTCTCGAGTCCTTCCACTCTTGTAACCGTGGTCTTCCGGTTACAACCTGCTTCTAACTCCCATATTGACGACGACCAGGCAGCGCTCTAACCTGGGTGGTTGCAAACCACCAATGCAACTAGGGTCATTATCGCACGTCAATAGAGATAACCATCCAACTAGTGGGATGGCGAGGGGCTGGCCCTTGCGACGCAACCAAGCGTGGACTCACTTAAAATTATCATTGCATCATTATAGCTTAGGTGTGACGTCACCCTCATCATTTATCATTTCTTTCTTTCATTCATTCTTTCTTTTCATTTCTTATCATTGACCAATCCACCTTGTGGGACTGGTGAGGGGCTTGTCCGTAGACGCGCCAAGAGAGGGATTCCTATCATATAACTACATACTGACTGCTAAGGCACACTAGACCCTTTTGTCCGAAATCCTTCTTCAGATATCATGGTTCGTTCCTTTGTTATGCTGTCACTCTCGCACACAAGCTTAACAAAGTACACCAGCGTTATTTTAGATGTTAAAAGCGACTAATATCCCTAACTCTATTTCTAGCAATTAGTTTTATTAGATGAATTGATTTAGTTCCAACTTATGATGCCGTTCTCACGCGCAACCAAACAGTTTGAAATCATGCTTTAGGTAGCTAAACTAAAACAAGCATTAAGAGTAAAATCGATTCATGCAAATCATAGAAAATGATAGATTCATTAATGCACAAGTTTATGGATACAATCAGTCTATAACAATCATCAAAATCCCAACAACAAGAGGATTACAAATCCATCTTACAAGAGTATCTTGGAGGCAAGGTGATGGACGCTTACCATGACACGTTCTCACGCTATCATGACGACGTCCGCCGTGCTTCCTTGATTCTCCCGGCTCCTTCACTAGCCTCCTCTTTGTTGCTAAACTACTAAGATTTTAAATTGAAATGAAATTGAAAGGAAACAGATCTGAAGTATAAAATTTGATGATTCTCATGTTGTGAGCCTCGGCCTCTATTTATAGGCCGAGTTTGGGGGTCACCGCTGAGCGGCCTAGGTGCACCGCTCAGCGGTCTGAGCTTTCTTCACCGCCACGTTTCCTCTGAATGGTGGCTCTGCTCTGACATTATCTGTCAGAGCCGCTGAGCGGCGTGCGGTGCGCTGAGCGGTGTCAGAGCAGGGTGGCATTGCGGCTGCAGGTGCGGCTGCAGAGCTTCCTTCACGGCTAAGTTTCTTCACTTTGAAGCAAGGTCCGCTGAGCGGTTTGGGTTTATCGCTCAGCGGTTTCTTCGTGCAAGCCGCTGAGCGATATTTGTCACCGCTGAGCGGTGGTGCATATGCCTTTGCTCTTCGTTTGCCCTTTTTGCTCTTTGTTTCCTTTCTCTGTGGGATTTCTCTTTGATCTTTTATCTTGCATCCATCTCTAGAACATTTTATAACTCCTACAAAAGTGGGGAAATTTAATCAGATAATTCATTAAACTTAAGCAGACAGGTGCCTTTTCAATAGTTGAAATCGCGTACTTTTGGCACCTAACAACTCCCCCTAACTTAAGACCTTGTTTGTCCTCAAACAAGAGGTATTGGATTTAATTTAAGAATGATGCATATGAACAAAGAGTTTCTATGTTTCATTGAATTGAGTCATGAAGTTCATGCTTGAGATTTGTGATACATCATAGAATTATCGTAACAATATCAAGTGCAAAAACTCACATTTGACTACCATGAACAAGTCATCCTATCCAATGCGTTTTCAATCAAGGAATTTGTTATTCACACTATGGTCAGTGGACCAGTTGGGAGTGAGTGTTTTCGCTCAATATCACCATTGAATCACAACAACTTAAACTTGTTACCTGTCTCACAATCAATTTCAAAGTGTATGGTCATTCAAGGATCACTTAAGGACTTTCAAGGGTTGTAATGTGGCCAGGCTACAAAGAAAATTGGTTTTTCTGGATATGCAATTATTCCTTTATAAAGAGAGCATGCTTACCAATTTCTTTTGTCACCTTTTTATTCTTTTCAATCAACACTCTTCACCCCTTGGATGCTAGATTTCTTTCCCTCAATTCTTTTTTCCTTTTTCTTTTCTTTTGTAATTGAGATAAAGATGTTTCATATTGTTAGCATCTTCCTTCTTCTGTTCTACTGATTTTTCTTTGTTCTATGCCCACTTGTGCCAACTTTTCTTTTCCCCCCTAACTTTAGCTTTTTGCACATAATCCATTCGAATGCTCTCTTAATTTAGGAATTTAAGGAAAGTCATTTGTTTTTCTCTTAGGCTCTGGGATCATGCAAAATTTTCAATAAATTTCTCAATTAAGGCTTAATTAGGGTAGCAAGGGATATTCCTAATCAGGGTAAGCTTATTTGGCCAAGTGGGTATTAGGACTAATGAACAGAATGCCTTGATCATTTCCAATCATTTCCATACAATCTTCAAGATCAGAGACTCAAACAAATTCGGTTGTGCAAAACAAATGGTGATTCTCTCTTTTTCTCACAAGTGTATAGGCCCACTCTCTCACCTAGGTTAGGTTCAACTTCCTTGATTTTAAGACATTTTCAAGGTTATGCCCATGCAACAAGTAAATAAATGCATCTTGACATGTTCATGACATCTATGCATGTATTTACAAAAGTCTATCATGGTTCTTGAAACAATTCATATTCATGCATCAATCTTTAAGTAATCCAGTACTCAGTATTGCTTTTCAGACAAATAAGCCTAAGTACATACTAACTAAGGAAAATTAATTAGGGTGTTTTAGAATGCTCCCTGGTTATGGTGAGTGTTTTCCTCTGATGTAGCTTCCTTGTATGATTTCACTTGAGGAGATAGAGGCTCATCTTCTTGTTTAAGAATCATGCTCTTCTTCCTCTAGGACTAAATCTCTTTTTGTAGATTGGAAGAACTTCTGTTGCTTTGTGGCCTGCAAAACAATCAGATTTTCTTTCCCACAAGTAATGCATAATAAGCTTCAGAGATGATATGATTGCCTGATATTTTCTTTTTCAGTTTGATCATATTAGACACAGAATGCTTGGCTCGGTTAGGTTTCAGTCCGCTGAGCGATATGCTTAGTTCGCTGAGCGAGTGTACCGCTGAGCGATACTTTAGTACCGCTGAGCGATACCTGAATCTAATTCGTTTTCTTTAGCATTCTTTTCGCCATTTTTCATGAAAGTTATATTTTAACACCTTAGGCTATAATAATAATAAAAAATTACAAACACTGGGTTGCCTCCCAAGAAGCGCTTGTTTTACGTCGTTAGCTCGACGCCTGTTGCCTTTCACCGTCTTTCTTCATCATCACCTCTCACCTCTTTACCGCGGCAGAAGTCTCTGGGCTTTTGTTCGGTGTTTGCGGTGAGATGTTTTCCCCTTTTTAATTCCGCCATTTCATTCGCAAGTTGCCCCAGTTGTATCTCCAAGTTCTTGATCGAGGCATCGGTATTTTTCTGATTTGCCATCGACATGTGCATGAACTGTGTAAATGTTTCTTCTAACTTGGAGGTTGGCTGGTGTTGATTTTGCTGACTTGGAAATTGGTGCGGAGGTTGAAATTGCTGGTTCTGGTAGGGTGGTGGTGCTCTGTTTGACGGGCCTGCATCCTGCCTCCAAGATTGATAGTTTGAATTTTGATTCCTTGAGTATTGTTGATACGGCCTTTGTTGATTGTTCACAAAGTGCACCTCTTCTTCTTCCCTATTACCACAATAACCAGTAGGGTGATTACCAGTACAAAGTTCACATTGATATACCGGGTGTCTTTTTGGTGGTTGGCTCTCTTTCAGTTGTTTAGGCAGCTCGCTTAACGTTTTCTTCACTTCATCCAACTGTTGTTGGAGTTGCCTATTCTGGGCCAAGATAGCATCGTTTGTGCCCAGCTCTAGTATACCTCCTTTCCTTGTTGGGTTTCTGTTGTAATGTCCCTGCTGATCTGTGAGTGCCATAGACTCAATGATTGAAATTGCTTCTTCTGGCGTTTTTGACATGATTTGACCACCAGCTGTTGCATCAAGCATCAGCTTATGCTGTTGTTGTAATCCATTTCTGAAGATATGGATTTGTGTTCTGGCGTCAAGGTCATGACTTGGGCACTTTCTCAGCATTGACTTGTACCTTTCCCAGGCTTCACACAAACTTTCTCCTGTGGACTGCAAAAGGTGGAAATTGCAGTTTTTAAATCCATATGTTTAGATTGTGAAAAATACCTGGCACAGAATTTTTCTTCAAGTTGATCCCAATTAGAAAGAATATGTTGAGGTTGATCCAAGAGCCATTCCTTTGCCTTCCCTATTAAAGTAAGAGGGAACATCCTTAAGAACACCGCTTCTTCGTCCGCTTCGGTCATGGCCGCGGTTCCACATAATTCGTAGAACTTTGTCAAGTGAGTGTATGGATCCTCGTGATCTAAACCTGCGAAGGGGTTAGCGTACATTAACTGAACTAATCCCGGTTGCAATTGAGGTACTCGTTGTGCTCCATTAGTTCTACTCATTTTGATTATGTTTCTAGGGGTAAAGTTGACAAAACCCCTGTTGTTTCCAGCTTGGTTGTTTTCCGCTATGATTTCTTGTTGATTAGTTTCTGATGATGATGAAGTCGCTTCTTGTTCTTTTCTTTGTGTGGCTAGTTGTTTCTTTTTCCGAGTCTTGCTATTAAGCTTTCGAGTAGTAGCTTCGATTTCTGGGTCGAATAGCAGTTGATCTTCTGAAACTTTACCTCGCAATAGCTAAGAAAAATATACACTAGCCAATAAGATTAGAACAAGATTATCATATTAACAAGTAAAACTCTACAATAATTTACACAAATATTCACAATTGCTTAATTAGACAAAACTCAAGCAATGTATTTATGACGCAACTCCCCGGCAACGGCGCCAATTTTGTTGAAAGCATTTTTACTCTCGTCGTTCAAAATAATACATCCTACTTTACAGCTTTCAGATTCACAAGGAATCCAATTGCAGTACAGTCGGGTATGATCGTATCCACAGAGAGTTGCAAAAATACCGTTCTTGAGTTTGTTAATTAAACAATGAAGTGAAGGATTGGTGATTTGATATTTAGATAAATAAATAAATAACAGAAAGATAAATAGGCAACAAAGTAGAGACAGATCAGGAAGCTTGTTGGGTTTTGAATCCTATTATAATTTCATGCATTCATAACTTAAACATCAGAATTATCATTTCGTTGATTCCTCGCCATCAGTTCTTAACTTGTTCATCGCTCTCGCGCATGAAAAGATCACAGGTTTCCCTTGTTATGCTGTCACTCTCGCACACAAGCTTAACAAAGTACACCAGCATTATTTTAGATGTTAAAAGCGACTAATATCCCTAACTCTATCTCTAGCAATTAGGTTTATTAGATGAATTGATTTAGTTCCAACTTATGATGCCGTTCTCACGCGCAACCATACAGTTTGAAATCATGCTTTAGGTAGCTAAGCTAAAACAAGCATTAAGTGTAAAATCGATTCATGCAAATCATAGAAAATGATAGATTCATTAATGTAAAAGTACATGGATACAATCAGTCTATAACAATCATCAAAATCCCAACAACAAGAGGATTACAAATCCATCTTACAAGAGTATCTTGGAGGCAAGGTGATGGACGCTTACCATGACACGTTCTCACGCTATCATGACGACGTCCGCCGTGCTTCCTTGATTCTCCCGGCTCCTTCACTAGCCTCCTCTTTGTTGCTGAATTGAAATTCAAGTGAAATTGAAAGGAAACGGATTCTGAAGTGTAAAATTTTTATGCCCCTTGTGTTGTGAGCCTTGGCCCCTATTTATAGGCCGAGTTTGGGGGTCACCGCTGAGCGGCCTTGTTGCACCGCTCAGCGGTCTGAGCTTTCTTCACCGCCACGGTTCCTCTGAATGGTGGCTCTGCTCTGACATTATCTGTCAGAGCCGCTGAGCGGCGTGCGGTGCGCTGAGCGGTGTCAGAGCAGGGTGGCATTGCGGCTGCAGGTGCGGCTGCAGAGCTTCCTTCACGGCTAAGTTTCTTCACCTTGAAGCAAGGTCCGCTGAGCGGTTAGATCCCCTCCGCTGAGCGGTTCCTTCGTGCTAGTCGCTGAGCGGCTTGTTGTCACCGCTGAGCGGTGGCGCATCTGCCTTTGCTTTTCTGCTTCTTTTGTCCCCTTTGCTCTTTGTTTCCTTTCTCTGTGAGATTTCTCTTTGATCATTATCTTTCCACTTTGCTTGTATCCATCTCTAGAATATTATATATCCTACAAAAGTGGGGAATTTTAATTAGATAATTCATTAAACTTAAGTAGACAGGTGCCAATTCAACCATTTGAAATTGCGTAAATTTGGCACTTATCAGGTTCCCTAGGGTTCAATTATGCTCTTTTTATAACATTAGGTGATGACTTCTAGTTATCTCCAGTCGTCCTAAGTCCTGATGACGACCGCGTCCTCATGATGCATGCTATTATAGGTACAACACCTAATTACATAGTTATATTAATCATCACACCAAATAGTTAATTTCAATGTCCAACTTACCAAATTACGTTATAACATCTAAGAACGTTACTTACATAAGTATATGATAACAAGACAATATAACATAAGACTATATCAGATAAAATAATAACATCAAAATGACCCTTTAAAGCATCATTAACACAACTTATTAATTAGCTGCTAATAAATTATTCATAGATTCCTAATATACTAGCATAATGATCACAGTTGTTACATCATATATTATGTTATATTTAATGTTTGAGCTATGCAATTTAAGCTTTATCATTATACGATTTAAAACACTAATCTAACCTTAGACCGTAAATAAATAACCGTATATAGATTTGAGAATACTATATAGTTATGAAATAAAAATAGTAACTATATAATATTTGTAATAAACTCCAAAGCTATAACAAGATAAAATGCCAACAAAACATATTGTAAAATTTTACTGTTAGTTCGTTGTTATCTGATAAATATATAATTGATATGCTCAACATGTGTAATTGTAAGAAGATTACAAAATCTGTAGGAATATTGCTATATATTAGTTACATAAAATAAATAGAATAATATTATAATATAACTTTGTTGTATTGTGTATGGGTAAAGGCAGTAATATAAAGTTTATAAGAGAAACATATGGTATTAGTATAAAACGTGTGTGTAAATTATATATGATTAAAGAATATATAATGATAATATGATGATGTATACTGATATGTGTTCATAATTGTCCACAGCGTCAGTTTGACGGTTCGTAAATTTTTTTTTGAGTTTCCTTTGCTACTAAGACTCCCCCATACAACTCCAGTACACACAGTTATATTTTTCTAACTTTAAAATTATGACAAATCGTTCAAGCATCATAATAAACATATTTTTGGCATAAAATCTACTAAGTTGGTTTTTCACATATCATACATATAACACATAAAATTCATCAAGGAGATGAATAAGTTAGGATTACTCACAAATATAGTTATATTTTTCTAACCTCAAAAATGCCTAAAATCATCTATGTAAAATCATCTATGCCTCATAGTAAACATATTTTTCACATAAAATCTACTAAATCAGTATCTTAGATATAAGCACATAAAGCAACATAAATATCCACATAGACAGTGGGTTTAGACTTACCCACTTCCTAACCGTTTTCTGAATCGGTAGAAGTGAAGAGAAAAATATCCTCTTTGCGTTGGTGTGCTCCTCCTATTTTTCCTGAGTCCGGCAGCGTAACCGCAGTGTGCACAACCGGAACCGAAACTTATGAAAACTGAAGAAATTTGGAGGATGAATTTGGAGACAATGAAGTCTCGGAAGGTTGGCTATTTGTAGCCAAAATTTTGGCCTTAAAAAGAAAGAAAGAAAAAATAAAAAACAAAAAGGAATAAGGTGGCATTAATTGCACCGAATGCATTTAGTCTTTGATGAAGTAAATACTTCTAATGCTTTTGATTTTTCTTTCACCCAGACCATTGACCACGTTGTCAATTGCCATTTCTTCAGTCTGTTTCCATTTCGATCACATTTGATCACGTTTGATCGTTGTTCGTTCGTGTACGGATATCCTAAAAATATTTCGAGCACATAGTCGTGATCTACTAATTTTCCTGATCATGTGGTATGTCAGGTTAAGGTATTCGTGAATATTTCTCTGTAAGCATGTATTTTACGGATACCTTTGGGATCTAACGGGATTTTCGATCTGGCCAAAAATTGGCACGGACCTTGCGGCATCTCGCAAGACCAGTAAACAATTATTTCGACTGGCGTTTAAAAGAGATAAGTCTTGTAAATAATTTTTTCAGTCCACATAATCGTCCTTAATGTACTTTTAATTAAGCAAAATCTTCATAAGGGGAAAATTTAGGATGTTACACGATGGCTAGCCGTTTCTGCTGTTACGAGTCCCGCGTTGAAGTCAGGTGGCGCTGGTGCCAGGCGGTTCGTTGAAGTCAGCGATTCACGCCACGCCACCAACAACCTCACTGTAGGTATGACCGGGGGGGCTATGCGGTTGGGAGGTGGAGAGACCGCGGTGGGGTGCAGTAGACGAGGGCGAAGATCATGCCACCGAAGGACTAAGTGATACCCTGGATGCCAACGGTGGTGCACTTGGACGGCGACTTGACGACGCCCATGACGATCAGGATGCTGATGTAGAGGAAGAGGAAAGTGGCGATGAACTCAGCTATCATGACCTTGTAGAAGGACCACGAGGTGAGTTCAAAAGTGTCGAACAGCGGCGCTGGAGGCGGCTCCTGGTAGTCCTTGCCGTCGTCCTAGCTCTGAGTCGCTGTCCCGATTGGCTTCCTCTCAGGGAACTTGTTGGCTCCCAACGACACACGCAGAGAAGAAAGGCGAGGAAAAGCGCAGATCGGAGTAGCAACGGAGACGAGGGAGCTTCGCCGACAGTGACCAGCGAGGAAGCTCGGGCGGTGGTGGTAGCCGTCGCCACTTTGGTTTTGATGGGGAGGGAAGCCATTGTGGCCATGAGGAAATGGGAGCAGCCACCAACAACCTGGAAAGAATGGGAGATGAAAGAAGATTCTAGGGTTGCCATAAGGCAAAATGGGCCAACTCCTTTGGTGGGCCGAGTGGACTTCATCCTTGGCCACAACTACATAGCAAAAAGGAAGCTAATTGGTATTGGGAGTCATTCCCTTGGTTCACAAGCCCAATACGAATTTTGGTCACTCATGAGTGGGAATCACTCACCAAATATGAGTCATAGGAGGTGGGCTTCTACAGCAAGGGCAGTTTTTATGAAATTTTCAAAATTTGACACAATTGATGAAAACAATTTTAGCAATTTACAATTTATGCAATGGGATCCGGGTAGAAATTTTTTTTTTTGGGACCTTGAGGACAAGGTCCATTTTGAAGGGGGGAGTAGTGTAACGATTAGGAATGGGCCATAGGCCCAATAACCCAATTTGTCCAATTGGGGGAGTCTAGACTAGTATAAATAGGAGATATAAATTGTAAAGGGGTATGAAAAATATTGGCTAATCCTACCTCCCTCTCTTAGAATTTCTTTCTCTTAGTCATCTCCTTCTTTAGAAAGGATTTTCCATCTCTATCCATTTCATTGTAATTCCAAACACCACAATGCAGAAAATACCACAATTATTTTTATTATTTCTATAATTCAATCCATTACAAATCCACTTCATTACAGACATCTACATCACCCATAGTTAGTGCTGCAACTTCTGAAGCAGTTGGCAAATTATATGTTCGGGTGTGTCTGCTCCTATTTCAAATTAATTTAATCTTCAAATAAGAGAAATTACCATCTTTTTAACGATCTCTAGCACAACGAAATGTCTTTTCCAACACATTGTTATCATCAATCATACTTTTAACAATGAAACTATTTCGACATCTAGAGAATTAAACTCTTCACTGGATTTGAACAATTCAAAATTAGGAATCAGTTAAAGAAAACATTAATTTTCAAAATATTTTTAAAATATGACATAAGGTGAGCTTGGATTGACTTTTAAAAAGAGGGGTTAAATATATTTTTAATCTTTGTAAAATTACAAATTTTGTGCATGGTCCCCAAAATCTTTTTTGTTAGAAATATCCTTGAAAATATTTTTGGTAGGTTTTAATCCCCACCGTTAGAAGGAGACTTTAAGTGCTGACGTAACAGTTAAATGTGTGACGTGACACCACACGTGAAGTACCGCATTTAACAGTGCCACATGTCACATTTAACTGCCACATTACTACTTAATGTCTCCTTCTAACGGCAGGGACTAAAACTTACCAAACTAATTCCTAAAGAGGATGAGCAGCGCTGCAGCGAATTAGTGCGTAGTGGGCATTACAACGGCACAAAGGTTTTTGACTTGGATGGCAAGTCAGTTTTTCTTATAAATAGAAGTCTTCCCTAAATATTTTTACCTGTTAATTCACTCAGAGAGCTCTGAAAGTTGTGTTTTGAGCGCGAACTTTCTCTTACTTCTTGTTATATTTTCATTATTTCTCCTTTTCTTATGTCTATGGGAAGCAATGGCTCCACGAAAAGTGTCAGGAGCTCCCAACGTATTTGTTTTTTAATCTTTAGTCATTTTCAGGTGAGTGACTTTCTTCATAGTCTATTTTTTAGACTGTGTAATTATTTTAGAAATTATTTATTTGTGCATGTTCTTATGAAATCTTAGGAGGCAGAACTTCTTATTTTTTTTAACGTTAATGAAATTAGTTATTTATCTAGGATTTATTTATCATGAAAATATTTATGAAGCTATTTTAGAAACTCATGAAAATTATTTTAGAACTATATGGGGTCATAAATTGTTATTGCATTAAATATGTCATGTTGTATGTGTATTAATGTTTATGAATAAGTTAGTTAATGTATTAATGTTACAATGTTTACATCATTTTCGTGGGAGTAGATTTAGGATAGAACTATATGTCAGTGACATCCCACGCTGACTCTGGTATACCTTGTACGATCGAAACATAGAATATGATTCAGACATATAGAATAATTAGTACAAGACTGCAAAGCCGCCGGTGAGGCACATCGTCAAGCATCATGTAGATTAGGGCAATATCGTGAGGCCTGGACATTATCATGAATAGCTAAACCGTATTTCTCAAATTCGCCTATCTAGTGAACTCCCTACTTTAATTGTTCTTTAAATGTTTTATGTACTCTGTAATATAAACTGCATAATGTTTTTTTATTTATATTATATTATGTATTGCATATACTTTTCATATCTACGAACCATCCTTTGTCACCGTGCAATGACTTACCCTTCATTAATATATTTTTTTTTCAAGTAGCGTTGACAAAGATACTCATCTCATTCAGTAGATTCTAGCAAATCAGATCCTTGGTGAGTTTCACATTGTCGTTGAGTTATCGTCAATTATACTTTCAATTATTTAGTTAGTTTACTTTCATGTTAGTTAGTAGAGTGCTCCAGTGAACTACATGCAGAGTGTTACGTATTTTTCATTATGTAATGTCATATTATTATTTGTTATGTAAGGATTTTATTTAATTTATGAAGTTTAGTTTATTTTAAAAGGTTTTCTTATTATTTGTTTATTAAACTTTGCTTGTTTTCATGATTAACACGTTAAGAGGCTTTTGTAAGAGAACTAGTCTCTTGCGGTAGCAACTTTTGGGGTCGTCACTAAGCATTTATCTAAGCTTCGTAGCAAAACTTATTGAGCAGCGGAGTTTCATCCCATGTTATTAGTTTTGTCTTGATCAACATTTTTTATGAGAGTTGCCTTGTTTGATGCTGCATGTCAAATATTCATTTATATTTAGTGAAATCTTGAATCTTGAATGATTTAAAATAAAATATGAGGTGATCTCTCCTCTCTTTTATTTTTCCTACACTTCTAAAAATAATAAAAGTTCTTTAACAAATTAATCTTTTATTTGTAAAAAAAAAAATGTTAAATCAAGGATATCAAAAACATTAGAGTGAAATTCAGTCACATCCTTATTTATTATTTAAATACTATTGGGTTATTGATTTTTTTAAATAACTTTTTTGTATTTATTTTTTAAATATTAAGGGATGACACCAAAAAAAATAACTTCCTTTTTCTTCAAATGTTAGTTTTTTATTTTAAATAGAAGGACATCAAATTAATAAATTAAGTGAAATTAAATCACATTTTTTTATTATTATATATTAGTCGGTTATAAATTTGTCAAAAGAATTTTTTTTTCGTCCAGATTTTAGATTATACTTTAAAACTAAAGGAAATAAAATGAATACATTAAGTAAAATTGAACGGAGAATTTACCTATAAATGGTCCCATTAAAAACTTAATCTTTTATTATGGTCCAACAAAAATATTTATGAATGTATGAGTCTGGGTCTGAAATCGCTACCCTCTATGGCGATTTCAGACCCCATAAATTTTTTCTTTCTGAAATCGCCAGATGGTGTGGTGAGTTCAGAATTTTTTATTTTTTTAATGTTTGCCGATTTCAGACTTTTCTTTTAAATGTCAGAAATCGCCACACCTTGTGGCAATTTCAGACTTTTTTTTTATAAAATGTTTGAAATCGCCAAACCCTATGACGATTTCAGACTCAGGCCCATACAATAGTAAATTTGTGTTTCCACCCATATTTTGGTATACAAGTTTAGTAGAAACCATAGAAATGTAATGAGGCCAAAATTGAACAACATTCATTATGTTCCGGACCAATCATGACCATAATGAGGTGGTTTTTCACATACCCAATGAGTAAATACATTTATGTCATTTAATTTATTCATTTTTAATAATTTTTATAACTAAATTCATCGAATTTTATTATCATTTCATGATCTAATATGACATATTGATAGATTATATAATCTAATGTAATAAATTAATACTTTTCAATACAATATGTGTAGAGAGGTATATCGCAAGCTCAAATGGTCTGCAAATATCTAAACATTTTATAAGTTGATTTTTTCAATGATTTGACTAATGAAAAGTTTATTATGATCATATAAATATGAAATAATAACAAAATTTGATGAATTTAATTATAAAAGTTATAAAAAATAGATAAATAAAGTGACATGAGGTATTTACCCCATGAGATGTTTGACAAATCACCACATAATTACGACTTTTGCTAATATATATTATTCAATTATTAATTTTTTTTGAATTTATTATATTTTTGTTATTTATTTAATGGTAGAGTACACCTCCATCCTTTTGACTATTTGACACATGCCTTAATTACACTCTCATTTCTTGTATTTCTAAAACATACACTCATCTCCCATAAGTAAACTACAATTTAATCCTTTTTAATATTTTCTTCTATTTTTTAAATTAAACTCCCATATTTAATATTTATTATTTTTGACCAAAATATCCCTTACTAATTATTATCCATATTAATTTTTTTAACTAAACAAAAAAAAACGCATGAATAATAATAACTTATTTTAATGAAACTTTTTCTCATTCTAGTAAATTTTGAGAACAAAATGAAAATAAAAACTAATAACATAAAAAAAAAAAATTCTTATCATTGGGACATATTAGAAATCGCTATAAGATTGCAATTAGATTGACGATCCAAGAGAAATTAGGGTCAAAATTATGAATCGTTCTCAATCTACATTGAGGTGGTTTCCAATTAGCGCAAAAGAGATATTAAATTGTTGCAAGAGAAATTAGGGCAAAATTGAGTCATGTTCGAACTTCATAATTGCGTAAAAGAGGATGGTCGACAAGTTTAAGCGTCAAAAGCCAAACAAGGGAGAGGCTAACTTCTATTGTGGTTTCTTTTATCTTTTTGGCAATATATGTTTGACTTTTTTTGTGTGTATTTAACTTTATATTGTAATCTATATTAACAGTGTTTGCATTATGAATTAGTTTAGGTTTTTGTATTTTTTAATGATGTGAAAAATGGCAATATATGCTCAATTGATAATATTTTTCATCTTAATTATGAAATTATTAATTTTTTAGTTAATATTATTTATTTATTTATTAAATTGAGGTGATTTATTGCTAAATGTTAAGATTGTTGCCACGTGACAATTTTTATTTTTACTTAATCTTCTATTTTATATTTATATATGTATAATAGATAATAGATAATAGATAATAGATATAGGATATGATTTCTATTACTATTATAATATGATTTTATTATATGAATCTGATATACGAGTTTATATGTTTTTTTATTGGTATTCATTTACTTTAACTAAATTTAATTAAATTATTTCTAATTTGTAACGCTAGGTAAGGATACATTTAATATTATGTGAGTATTATTTTTTATTTTTATACTGTATAATTTTTAGCGTTTAACCGTGGTGTTGTGACGCAAAACTTTTACCATGTGACAAGTTAATTGTGAGGTTTGTTGATAATTTTTAAGATATTAATTAAGATAAAAATCTAACATGATAAGAATTTCAATTGAAATGATCCACTCTCGTAAATTTTACTCTCTTAGTTAATGTTGGTAAGGCTAAAGATTAAAAATGATCTTTACAAACCATTAATCATAATATTATTTAATCACGATATGTGGCGTGGAGGTAGTTCAACTTATCTCTTAATTATGTGGTTGGAAGTTCAATCCTTACTCATAAGAATAAAAAAAATATTTTGTGATCAGTCGCCTAACACTTCGTGCAATTGTAGTTACGCCAATGGTTCACTAGCTTTTTTTTTTATTTAATTAAAGACGGAGAATCGAGACTAAATTTTACTGCCCTAATCAGCTAATGTTTGTGAGGGAAAAGATTAAAAATAAAAAGAATTCTTTATAAGGGAAAAATACAATCTCTTACTAAATTTTTTTATTTTTAATAATTTTTAGAACTATATTTATTAAATTTTTTCATCATTTCATGTTCTATACGATATTAATAAACTTTGCATTAATCAAATTATTGAAAGAGTCCACTTGTAAGAAATTTAGAGATTTGTAGATCATTTAAGTTTTCAATACACTTGTCCATAAATATTGTATTAAAAAGTATTAACTATCACATTATTTCATATGAGACATCAATATGTCATATTAGATAATGAAATAATGACAAAAATAGATGAATTTAATTATAAAAATTATAAAAAATACAAAATTTAATTCAAAGGGGGTATTTATTCATAGGACATGTGAGAAATTCCATAGATTTAAGAAAATATTAATTGTTTTTTTTTAAATTTTACTCATACAATAATTCATCATGGTGAGAGAAACAAAAATAATGATTAGTCGCCTTACCACGACCAAGGTTTAGAGTTGTGATCCTTTGGTTTGGTTTTAGTCCATCAATCCCCCTTTTAATCATGAAAGTCCAAACTTCCACAAATTCCCAAAATTCCCTCGTAGTGCCCCCAAACTCTGCCCTAAGGTTTTTGATATCCCTGAATCCATTTTTCAAGTTATTTTACCTAGATTTTGCTTCTAATTTTTAAAATTCCCATTTTCCCCATTTTTACTCGAAAATATTGTTTTAGCTCAATTTACTTGAAAAATTCGTAGGGGGCTCTAAAAGTTTTGAAAATTGACATCCCCGCTCAATTTTTTTTTTTTTTGTAGATTTCAAAAACAAGGTTATTCTTTCAAAATAAAATTCTCTGCATATGAAAACAGACTAGCCTAACAGTTCATCAAGTTTTCTCTAAATTCCTGAACTTCCTAGTCCAAGTTTTGACATGTATTTTCCTAAACTTATCCCTCACAACCAAATCCAAACCAAAGCATCCAGTCTTAGTTTCAAACATGCATTCATATCAATAGTTAAAAACAAGAAAAATAGAGTAAAAAATTAAATTTGCTTAGCCTTTGTCTTGAAGGCAAAAACCTCGTCACCTCGGGGGCCAAGGAACCCACCTAAAGCTGCCAAATGACTGGTGCTCTGGCCTTCAATTTTGTGAACAAAAAAAATTAAAATCTCTGAACTGGTGCTACTGAAATGACACTTGCATGTGACAATTTTTGGGGGATGATGGCCGGTTTGGTGGTGATGGTGGCTATGGAGGGTGGTGGTGGCTGTGGGTGATGAAGAAGAGGATGAAATGGAAAGAATTTGGAGAGGAAGTGAAAGGGGGGAGGGCGTGTATATGGCTGGGATTTGCAAAGAAGAATTCTGGTTCTCTTTTCTCTTGAGAGAGTTTGCTGAAAGGTTTTCTTTATAAATGGAAATTTTGATTTCATTTACAAGGAAAAGGAATTTCACTTATGGCCCATTAATTGATGCATGGTAAGTGGCCATTAAGGGCTGGGGGGACACATGCATGTCAACATGTGTCCTACCATTTGTCGTCATGTATGTGAGGTGACTCATCGAGGTGTCGCGCGTAGGCTCAATGTGCGATTCGCGGTGCTTTGGGACTCCTAAAATGACGTTTTGGCTCTAAAAAATCAAAATGAATTTGAAAAAGATAAAATTAGTAATTTGTCTTAATAAAAAGGTTTTAATACTTGTCCTTGGCCTTAGGTAGAAATAAAATTGGGTTTGGGTTCTAACGACCACGCGTAATGCCAAAACGGTTACCCAAGTTTTCGTATCGGCAGAATTTTTCTAAGATGTTTCTAATTTGCGGTAAGGGTAATTAATGTTTTTAGGATGACATATAAATCCATACCAAGACATTTTGTGGGTAATCAGGCACAAATTTTAAGTTAACAGGGCCATCGATTACCTGACGGGGCCTACTAGTTAACGATATTAATGGCACAGAGTTTGGAGGTCATTGTTAGGACCAACCCTCACATTAGTTAACAATATTAATTCATCAGTTACAAATTTATTTTAACGGTTATAAATTGATTTATAACTGATTTTTATATTTATTTTTGTTTATTGCCATTAAGCCTATATAGGTTAAACTCATTGTACAACATACTGATTCAGTATAATATAATTGTCATTCGATTTTTTTCTCTAGTATTTCTGTGTGACCCATTTCGATTTTCCATGCTATTTAACATAGTATTAGAGTCATAATAACCACCGTGAATTTCTTTCCTCCGCCATCATTTCTTCAGTTCATAAAACTTGTTTCCTTAGTTTTATTTTTACTCCTGATTTTCTCGCTTTATTTCTACTCTTGTTTTTTCTCCTCACACC
>QANU01042044.1:0-22111 GCA_003254905.1 Nissolia schottii
ACCGGTAAAGAGCGCCGCCGGGTCGATGCAATAGTAGCAAAAAGAGGTTGTAGGCTGAGGCCATGGCTACAAAGGTGTAAGGACTAAGTAGGACACAGCCACAGAGCGCGTAAGAGATTCCCAAGTCCCCTCATGCACTATGTAATTGAATGTATGAACTGGTGAATGATGATATGGTGATAACAATGTATATATAATTGTTTAAGTATTATGTATAACTGTTCATGCATTATATATCGTCAAGGGAACGTCCCAAGATGAATAGTATGTCTCTAGGAACAACGTATAGTTAACAAGCACGAAGCCTAGGTAATGACAAGACTAGACATCCAGTCACCTAGTAAAATAGATAAAGCTGCTCAAGGTGTAGGTACAAGATAATAACTGGTAGGATTTAGTACTGCATGAAACGTAGAGGTCTTCCTGAGTGGCTGGAGAATGCCCGAGTAATTGAACTATAGTAGCCACGTAAAGTTTCCACTAAGAACGCAGTCGTTCTTATCCCCACTCGTGTATGGCTCCAGCTGACCAGCATGTCGTCACCGCCGCCCAAGGATGTCTGACTGTTTACGCGCTCTTGGCAGCGCAATTATCGGACCTATACCTTGTTGGAGACCAGCACGTTCGCCCCTGCAAACTTTCTAGGAGAGAGCCCCGAGCAGGCGCGCCGTAGACTTCGCGGGCCAGGGTCATCGCCCATGTGTCCTATTTGGATCGACGAGCGTCCGGGTAGCAGCTCTCGCGACCCGATTCACATTGACGGAGAGGATGCCCCTCCGCCACAGAGACCAGAGCCACCACGGAGGCCTGAGCCCGAGACCGACCATGAGCCAGCTACACCGCCGGTCTGAGGGAGAGGTATACGCACGACTGTCCGCAAGAGTGGCCTCCCAGTGTGACCACGCGGAGTTGCGACTCGAGAGTTCACCATAGTGACCGACATTTCCAGCGAGGACGAGGTAGATCTCGCCGAGCTATAGGAGGATTCCGATGAGTAGCTGCTGGAGAGCCCTCCCGAGAGATGGATGCTAGGTTTGTATTGCACACGCAATGAGTAGTATTCATCCGTGCGCGTAGGTTTAGTTACCAGTAGTATTGTGTATATGTATCATTGTATATAAACTGATGTAGGGCCTGTATGTCCGCGATAGGACAATGGCGTTCCGTGTTATATAAATGTATATTATGTGTGTGTTATGTGTGGGCCGTACATGTATTTTCTTCGGGTATTCGCCGTACGCCAGGTATGTACTCGTGCTTCCTTTACTTTCTTTGATGCTATACCTATGCGATGTATGATGCATGTGGCTCGATATTTTCGTAGTACAATGAAAAGAAGTTTTAAATTGGCCCGTTATGTTGTAAACCCTAATTTCAAACCAGGATATAGAATCATAATGGTTCGCAGCACCAGAAGAGCACCACCTAGCCGGAAAGTCTATGACTTAAGCATAGGCCGACTAGCTAGGGTGTTTCAGTGAAACCCTTATCGCTGAGCGAAAGGATGTCAGCAGCAACTTGTGCACAGCGCATTTATTGCGCCAGCTGGAGCCAGCCTGGAGCCGCCCTGCCACGTCAACGCCGCCCTGAAAAGCTTCTGGAGCATTTATTACCCCGCGTAACAAGTACAGCCGCTCAGTGATTAAGCACCACCGCTCAGCGATAAGGACAGAACCCCTCTTCCACTCCAAATTCCCTTCTTTTACATTTTCCATTGTAATCTTTAGTTTAGGTTAGATTAGGAACAAAGACGAGGCTTCTGAAGGAGCCGGGAGATCAAGGAAGCTCGGCGAAGCCATGGCCATGATAGCGTGAATACGTGTCATGGTAAGTGCCTAAACCTTGCCTCCGAGATACTCTTGTAAGATGGATTCCTAATCCGCTTTTTGTTGGGATTTTGGTCATTATTGCAGTTTGCTTGTATCTATGTAACTATTACATATGAATCTATCCTTTTCTTATGATTTCCTTGAATGGTTTTGTACTTAATGCTAGTCTTTGTTTAATGTTTCGATTCTTGATTTGGGATTTAACTGTATGAACGATAGTTATACTAATTAAATCATAACCAAGTTAAAATCAACATCGTTATGCTTAACTAGATTCTAGACTTGAACGTTGTGAACGAAAGTTACAATCATTAAAGTCAGAACTAAACCATTTCATCTAATCTTGTTGCCGTAATTAGAATAAAGATTAGCCGTTTTAACATCTGGATTAATGCTGGCATACCTTGTTAAGCTTGTGTGCGAAAGTGGCAGTTTAACAAAGGAAACCTGTGATCTTGTCATGCGCAAAAGTGATGACAAGTTAAGAACTGGTGGCTGGCAATCAAATGATAGTTCTATGTAATAAGTAACTGGATGCATGAAACTATGATGTGATTAAAATTCCCAACAAGCTCCGGAACTACCTCTGATTTGTTTCCTATTTACTTTTATGTTGTTTATTTACTTATTTTAATTATCAAAACAATTATCAAATCCTTCACTCCATTGTTTAATTAAACGAACTTAAGAATGGTAATTTTGCAACTCTCTGTGGTTCGACTATACCCGACTATACTGCAATTGGATCCCTTGTGGATCTGAAAGCCGTAAAGTAGGATATATCTATAAATTTAATTTGAGCAACGCAAAGTGCAAACAATAGGCTTTCTATGAAATTGGCACGGTTGTGACAGAACCAAAGCTGTGTCAAGAGTAAAGAAAGTGCTATTAGGCTTTCATCACTTACTTATTTATTATGCAAAATTTTAGTGAAGGAAAAAGTCGGGCTGTTACATTCCATCCCCTTCGAAAAATTTTGTCCTCGAAATTGAAAGATAAGGCTAAGTCCATACCTCTCAAAATAACTCCGGATAGGCTTTCTTCATGTCGGCTTCTAACTCCCATGTCTGTTCTTCTAGTTCCCCGTTCGTCCATACCACTCGTACCATAGGGTTCTCCTGGTTCCTCGTCTGACGAATCTTGTGATCAATGATTCGTTTCGGCGTGAGCGGTAGGGATAAATCTTCTCTCAATTGTATCTGCTCTGGTTAAAGCACATGATCGGGGGATGCATAGTACTTACGTAACTGGGAGACATGAAAGACATTATGGATATTAGCTAGGTTCGGCGAAAGAGCCATCCGGTACGCTACCGGTCCAATGCGCTCCAGGTTCTGGAACGGTCCAATGAATCGGGGGTTCAGCTTCCTGATCTTCAAAGAACTTCCAATACCCTGTTGCCGGAGTAACCTTTAGGAAGACATGATCTCCCTCCTGGAACTCGAGCGGTCTCCTCCGATTATCTACATAGCTCTTCTATCGGCTTTGCGCCGTGAACACTCTCTTGCGCAATAGCTTCATCAATTCCTCTGTCTCACGGGTTTCCTCAGGGCCTAGACAGCGATACTGCCTGCTGTCATTCCAACATAATGGCGACTGACACTTCCTGCCATATAATGCTTTGAACGGAGCCATACCAATGCTAGCTTGATAGCTGTTATTATAGGCAAACTCCACGAACGGCAATAATTCCTCCCAGTTTCCTGGCGTGTCTAGCGCACAGGCTCTTAGCATATCTTCCAAAGTCTAAATGGTACGCTCGGACTGACCGTCCGATTGAGGGTGATATGCTGAACTCAAGTGCAACTGAGACCCATACGCCTTCTGAAAAGCAGTCTAGAATCTAGAAGTAAACCTAGGATTTTTGTCTGAAATAATAGAAGATGGTACTCCATGTAACCTTACCACCTCCTTAACATACAGCTGTACAAGCTTCTCCAGCGGGTAAGTCATCTTGATCGGAATAAAGTGAGCAGACTTAGTCAATCTGTCCACAATTACCCAAATGGCATCTACTCCTGTCCGAGTACGTGGTAACCCTGAGACAAAATCCATCGCTATCGCTTTCCACTTCCATTCTGGAACTTCTAGAGGATTCAGTAACCCTGGCAATCTTTGGTGCTCGATCTTCACTTTCTGACAAACCAAGCACTTCTGTACCCAGTCCTCGACATCTCTCTTCAATCCTTGCCACCAAAACATCTACTTAAGATCATGGTACATCTTGGTGGTACTTGGGTGCATCGTGAATTGACTCTTATGAGCCTCCTTCAAGATATCCTCTCTTAAGCTGCCTTCTTTGGGCACGCAAATGCGCCCAGCAAATCTCAAAATCCCATCATTACCTGTAGTCGCTTCCTTAATCTTACCTTCTTCAACAGCCTTGCGAAACTTACACCATGTATCCTCCTGACAATTCTCCTGAGCCTCCACTATTCTGTGCTTGAAATCACTGCTGACCTATAGAGGATACAGCGTCAACCGGTCATGCTGCCGCGCAATAGTCAGGTTGAGGTCACGAAATTCTTCTAACAACTTCGCTTCCTGCACCATCATATGAGCCACCTGCAAAGACCTTCGGCTCAAAGCATCAGCCACTGCATTGGCCTTCCTAGGGTGATAATTGAGATTGAAGTCATAATCCTTAAGAAATTCAATCCACCTCCTCTGACACATATTCAATTCCTTCTTGTCAAACAGGTATTTCAGACTTTTGTGATCCGAATATACCTCAAACCAAACTCCATATAGATAATGCCTCCAGATCTTCAATGCAAAAACTACCGCAGCCAACTCTAGATCATGAGTAGGGTAGTTTACCTCATGCTGCTTCAGCTGTCTAAAGGCATAGGCTACTACCTGGCGTCGCTGCATCAATACACATCCCAGTCCAGCCCCTGACACATCATAATATACCTCGAAAGGTTCCTGGGGATCAGGCAACACTAGTACTGGAGCGGTGGTCAGTCTCTCCTTCAACTCACAGAAACTTCTTTCACATTCTGCGGACCAAACCATCGTTGCTCCTTTCTTGGTCAACTTCGTCAACGGCAAGGCAATCTGTGAGAATCCCTGAATAAACCTCCGATAATATCCAGCAAATCCCAAAAAGCTCCGTAACTCTGTAACTGAAGTGAGTATCTCCCACGTTCTGACTGCTTCGACCTTATTGGGATCCACTGATACTCCCTGGTCTGAGATCACATGACCTAAAAACTGCACTTTCTTGGCCCAAAACTCACACTTAGAGAGCTTGGCATACAACTTCTTGGCTCTTAGAATCTCGAACACTATCTGCAGATGTCTAGTGTGCTCCTCTTCACTTTTCGAGTACACTAGAATGTCATCGATAAAGACAATGACGCAGTCATCCAGATACTCACGAAGATCCTATGCATATAGTCCATAAAGATAGCGGGATCATTCGTCAATCCGAAGGACATTACAGTGAACTCATAATGGCCATAACGGGATCGGAATGCCGTCTTAGCTATATCCTCCTCCTGTACTCTAATCTAGTGGTAGCCAGACCGTAAGTCAATCCTTGAGAAGATCTTTGCATCCTTCAACTGATCTAGAAGATCGTCGATCCTAGGCAATGGATACTTATTATTAATTGTCACCTTGTTCAACTGCCTGTAATCGACACACATTCTCATAGTGCCATCCTTTTTCTTCACAAACAACACTGGTACTCCCCACGGTGATGCACTTGGCCGAATGAACTGCTTCCCCAGTAATTCTTCTAATTGCTTTTTCAACTCCTGCAGTTCCAACGGAGACATACGATACGGCGCAATGGAAATAGGTCCAGCTCCTGGCACCAGATCAATAGAAAACTCAACCTCCCGTTTCGGTGGAAACGCCGGAATGTCATCAGGAAAAACATCTGGGTAATCTTGGACTATAGGAATATCCTTGACTTCCCGTTTTGCGACTTCCACTTTCGACGATGCAAAGAACAGATACCCTTGATTTCTTAACTGACAGCAGTAAAGAATTGGCAACTCCTCCTCTGAAGCTACTGGGCTAGTAACAGTAGAGGGAAAAGTAACCAACTTCCTTGCGCAGTCAAGAACAACCTGGTTGGCATTCAGCCAACCCATCCCTAGTATCATATCCAGTCCTACTAGGGGAACACAGATTAAATCAGCCATGAACTCTCTTTCCTACAGCTGAAAAGGACATCGCAAACATACTTGACAAGTCTTAACCGGCGGTGTAGTGGGTGTAGATACAGCAAGCGTATACGACAGTGTCGTAGGAGATAACTTTAGCTCCTCCACACTATCGTAGGAGATAAAGGAGTGTGACGCTCCAGAATCATACAATACAATCAAAGTCCTCCCATAAAGGGTGCACTTACCCAAAATCAGACCGTCTCCATTTTGAACTTCTTCAGCTGCCATGGTGAACACTCTCCCCTGACGCTAGGTGGACGGCGGAGCTACTGGGCAGTCCCTCACAAAATGACCTGTCTTTCCACATCTAAAACAAACCCCTTGGCCTGCTAAGCACTCTCCAGAATGTCCTCTGCCACACTTCGGACAGGGGGTGCGGGGATCGGCTCGCTGCTAAGCCTCCGGCTTGCTTCGACTCGGAGTACCTGATGATGGAGGTCTCACTACTGGGGATCCTGCTCCCAATGGTCCTGATCTGGGATGACTCTGAGCTCTCCCCATTCTGTGCTGTGGCCTCGGCGGATACTGACCTCTGCCCCTTCCTGCAACTGATGCCTGAAACGGTCCCTTCTTCTTCTGCTTGGCTTGAAAAATGCCTGCCTCATCAAACCTCCTCTTGAAGCTCTCACTGCGCACCTGAGCCAATCTCTATTGGCCTCTTCCTGAGCCAGGCAGGTGTTAACCAAAGTGGCATAATCTCGTACACCAGCCACATTCAGGAATACCGTCAATTCTGGCTTCAGCCCTCGCTGATACTTTGCACGTTTCCAACCCTCATTCGGATGCAACCTGTACGTCAGTGAATACCGGTAGAGTTTCTCAAACTTCGTTGTATACTCTGCTACAGTCATAGCTCCCTGCTTGAGTTCCAAGAACTCTGCCTCCTTTCGGTCTTGCAACTCCTGCAAAAAGTACTTGTCCAGAAATATCTCCTTAAACCTGTTCCAAGTCGCCTGCGCCTCCTCCTGTTCAAATTGGGGCTTGGTCGTGTCCCACCATTCCCCTGCTGCTCCCTCTAGCTTCCTGGAAGCAAACTTAACCTTCTGCTGCTCAATACATGGAATATCTTTGAAAATCTGCTCCAACTTTCTGATCTAACCATGGACCAGTTCAGGGTCCATCATTCCCTCAAACACTGGTGGATTAGCTCAGGAAATATCCTGACACCTCAGGGCCTCGATCTCCTGAGCTGTCTGAGGAGTATTGCGTTGAGTATTGGAGGCTGCCATCAGTGCGGTAGCCTGGGCTATCTCCCTAAGAACATCTGCAAGCTCTGCAGATTCCGGGATGCGCTGTGTATTATCCCTGCGGGGCGGCATGTCTAATATGTAGTACCTGCACAGTTTCGAGGTGATCAGTCTCAAGAGAGGCAAGTACACAGGAACTTAGCACATACCACTTAGCTGGAACATACACCATAATCATGCTCGAAAGCATAGTGCAGCTCAGTCCTCAGGCTCTTTTAGACCAAACTGCTCTGATACCAAATGAAACACCCTAGCTAACTGTTTACCCGTACGTAGTAAACAATGCTCACTAGGTTGTTTTCTACCTGGTCGGAATACCTTAGTCCATAGTTATCTTTCGAAAATAGTTGCTCAAGAAAATAGGGACCAATTTTAAACTTTCCTTTTGCATTGAATAATTACTAAAATAGAAACATGCGTTAGGAAGAACAATATAACAAGGCGTATAACAATATAATAATAAAACATCCAGTATACATCCATTTGGTCCATCATACAAGATCACATAGTTGTATATACAATAGGTAAGATACGAATAACATGAACATAAGTCAGAATACCATAAACAAAATCTAAAATACATAATATCAAAAGGCAAGGGCTAGTGGAATACTACTCAGTATGCCCTGGGCAAAAATCCTGACATCCTGCTCTCTAAGTCCATCTCCTATCATGGCCGCTCATGGCTCTGCTGGCGGCTCGTCAGCATCCTCAAAGTAAGAATCATCATCAGTACCTGAAGTCATAAGGCAGTAGGGATGAGAACGGTAGGTTCTCAGTGGAAATAACTTTAATTCCTGAGTCTCGTCTCATATTAGGTTGGACTTTAGGCTACTCAGAGATTTCTAAGTGAACATGCATACTAAACATCCTACTAATTAGTATCTGGCCTAAGTTCTGAATGGCTTTATCTACATTACTATGTGATAGGGGAACTACTCTTGCTTACTACATTCTCGTGCTTGTTAACATTTCGTTTACATACATAGCCGTCTCGAGCGTTCTCTTGACGGTAATTACATAACAGCAGAATCATACATTGCAGATATTCATACATAACAGAATAACATGCTTGATATTCATGCCTAACAGAATAAACATATGCATAACAGAATAAACCTGCTTTTGGAATATATGTTATTCCCACCATAGCATTGTCCTCTTTTGACAATACTATGACGGAATAACAGCGCACCCTCAGTGTAGGCCCTTTTTCGACCTTCCTGTAGTGGGCTTCCACCTGCCGTGTGCCCCCTCGGGACCCTTCAGCAGTGGGCGGATATTGTACCCCCACCTTAGCTAGCCCCCTTTCGACAATGCTAGGCGTGGTAACCGCACACCTCCAGATATGCCATATCGACACCACCTGTGGCGGGCTTCCACATTCAGGATGCTTCTTTGACCTCCTGAAGTGGGATCATGGTTTGGCTCTCGTGATCACGGCCTTTTCAGCATTTGGCATTTAGCCTTTTCAGCATTTTCAGCATTCTCAGTAGCAGTTCAGAATTCATTTCTTTTCAGTACCTACAGCATGGCATACTTGTTTCCTATGGTTCATTTCAGAATCTTCACTTATCTCATAGTTACTTCTACTCCTTTAAACTTGGCTTATCATGAATGCATGAAAGGCTACACCTTACGTCACATACTACATATAACTCACATGTTCACATACTGCATATACTTCACATATTCACATACGGCATATACTTCATCTATTTCAGTTATCAATCATAGCTATAGCATTGAGTATCCGATTATGTGCCGCAAGAGGGGTTCCATAAGACATTCTGGTCTCAGGCCGCTCAGCGAAAACTACTGTCCGCTCAGCGGTTTGAGCCCTCGCGCTCAGCGCTTAAAACATGTCCGCTCAGCGGTAGGAATCTTATCGCTCAGCGGAAAGAGTCCCATCGCTCAACGGTCTGACAACTTTTTAAAATATCTCCACCGACTTTATCCTTTAACAAAATATCTTCCCATCCTTATCCTCATCCATGGTGGACTTCAGACCGCCCAGCAGTAACCGCCTTCCGCTCAGCGCTCTGGAGTTCACATTTGAAAATTCTTGATGCATTCCGCTCAGCGGCGCCAGAGGCCGCTCAGCGGTCACTGGGCGAAACTGAAAATCGAATGCATCATTTCCTCCCATTTCTTCCCCCTTGCTTCCATGGAACCTGCTTGAGTTTTTACACATATTTCACACATAATAATTATATCCAATCCAGGTCACAAGACCCTTCAGAATCATCTTCCTAAGCCCTAGCATCATTTCTAACATATATAATCATATAATCAAAGAATCACATACACATACATATAATCACATACAATCATCCACCATCAAAGAGGTGAAGAACTAGAGTTACCCACTTCCTAAAGAGCTTGTTGATAATGAAGGAAGGATAAAATTAAGCCTTGCTTGCTTGAGTTCTTCTTTACCAAGAAGTGAAAACCCTTGAATACTTATGGAAACCTAGGTTATGGAAGCTTGGTGTCTTCTCACTAAGTGAAGAGAAACTCACAACCTTGCTACTTGCTTGTCTTCTTTATGAGTTTAAGAGTGAATTAAGATGATAAAAGGCAAAGGGTGATGGTGGTGGATGAGCTTTGGTGGAGCTTTGGTTGAACTTTGGCTTGCATGAAGAAAATGAATAAGGTTTTGGTGTGTGTGTGTTTTCGTGGTGAGGGTGGCTGCCGTGAGGGTTTTGTGGCCTTTGGCCATCCATGTGCTCATTTTCTATGTGTGTTTTTGGTCGTGTTTGTTCCTTAACTATTTATGTCCGGAAGTCCTAAAAATATTTCGGACATACCGTTGTGACCTATTAATTTTTCTTATTAATATTTAAATCTTTGGTGAGATATTCTCGAATTTATTTTCATATTAGTGTATTTTACAGACTCCTTTGAGTCATGATTAAATGTTAATAATAACCTAATATCGACCCGAACGTCACCGGACGCCACGAGATCGCGAAATCATTATTTTTAGCTAATATTACAGGAATAAAATTAATATTTGAATTTTATTTCATTTTTATTTCATCTTTTCCTTATTAATATATTCTTACTTATTTATTATGCGAAATTTTAATGAAGGAAAAAGTCGGGCTGTTATAGGGAAAGTTTATCTTGGCGCCCACCAGCTTCTAATCCCAAATAGGATGTGGAACTGGAATGGGAAGCTTCAGGGAGAAAAAGGCACAGAATGCAAAATGCGTTGCAAAGTGGACAATTTTACTGGTGTCATTCGAATGAATCTCAGGTCCGGATTCGAATGAACCAAATTCGAGGCGTATTTCAATGAAACATTTGAATGAAACATTTGAATGAACCATGAAATGTTTATCCCTAAGTGTTTTCCACACTTCTCCTTCCTTGCTCCCTGCTTCCTGCTTTCCTCCCAGACTCATATACACATCTCCCTTGCCTTCTTTACCTTGGCAACCCTCCGGCTCACCTCGGCTACATCGTGGCCCGATTAATGTCATGCTCGTCAAACTACCAGGGTTTCAGTAGCCCCTCCGCCTCTTGTGACCCTTTGAAAAATGTGCAAAACCCTCGATTGTAACAGTGCCGTGCCTCATCTCTTTCGGGCGACATGGCTGTCCATTGACGCCTGCGAACCTTGAGGTGATCAACCTCGAAGGAACCGACGTTCATTGGTCCAGCACATCTCAACTCGTCGAGTGTGCACCAAATTCATGCTCGAAAGCATAGTGCAGCTCATTCCTCAGCCTCCATTGGACTAAACTGCTCTGATACCAACTGCAACACCCTAGCTAGTTGACCTATGCTTAAGTCATAGGCTTCCCTGGCTAGTGTTAAATGCCCAAAATACGCAATTTTCATCATTTAAAAAGGCATTTATTTGCTTAGGTTCTAAAGAATTTTCTAACGAATCCCCCGTATTTTGTAGGTCTCTAATATACTTTGAAGATGGATGCAAGCAGTTTAATTGAAGAATAATCCCTTAAGGAATGAGTAAAAAGGGCAGAATTGGAAAATAGCTTAAAGGAGGAAAATCAGGCGAAAGCATCGCTCAGTGAAGGACAAGTAATCGCTCAGTGCCAAGGACAATATCGCTCAGCGGTTAACCCTATATCGCTGAGCGAAGGGACGTCGGCAGCAACTTGCATTGGCGCATTTATTGCGACAGCTGGAGCCAGCCTGGCGCTGCCATGACACGTCAGCGCCGCCCTGAAAAGCTGCTGGAGCATTTATTACTTCACGTAAAAAGTACAGTCGCTCAGCGATAAAGGCACCAACGCTCAGCGATACAGCTCAAATCGCTCAGTGGAGCCACCAAAACCGCTGAGTGATGGCACCCAAGTTTGCCTATAAATAGAAGAGGCCGAGGCCATTTCGAGGGCATCTTCATCTATCCCTTCCTCCACCCCAAATTCCATTCTCTTACACTTTCCATTATAGTTTTTAGTTTAGGTTAGATTAGGAACAAAGACGAGGCTTGTGAAGGAGCCGAAGGAATCGAGGAAGCTCGGCGAAGCCGTGGCCATGATAGCGTGGTAACGTGTCATGGTAAGCGTCCAAACCTTGCCTCCGAGATACTCTTGTAAGATGGATTCCTAATCCTCTTTTTGTTGGGATTTTGGTCATTATTGTAGTTTACTTGTATCCATGTAACTATTACATATGAATCTATCCTTTTCTTATGATTTGCTTGAATGGTTTTATGCTTAATGCTAGTCTTTGTTTAGTGTTTTGATTCTTGATTTGGGATTTAATTGTATGAACGATAGTTATGCTAATTAAATCATAACCAAGTTAAGATCAACATCATTATGCTTAACTAGATTCTAGGCTTGAAAGTTGTGAACGAACAGTTACAATCATTAGAGTCGGAACTAAACCATTTCATCTAATCTTGTTGCCGTAACTAGAATAAAGGTTAGCCGTTTTAACATTTGGATTAATGCTGGCGTGCTTTGTTAAGCTTGTGTGCGAAAGTGACAGTTTAACAAAGGAAACTTGTGATCTTGTCATGCGCGAAGGTGATGACAAGTTAAGAACTGGTGGCGGGCAATCACATGATAGTTCTATGTAATAAGTAATTGGATGCATGAAACTATGATGTGATTAAAATTCCCAACAAGCTCCGGAACTACCTCTGATTTGTTTCCTATTTACTTTTTATGTTGTTTATTTACTTATTTAATTATCAAACTATTTATCAAATCCTTCACCCCATTGTTTAATTGAATGAACTCAAGAATGGTAATTTTGCAACTCTCTGTGGTTCGACTATACCCGACTATACTGCAATTGGATTCCTTGTGGATTTGAAAGCCATAAAGTAGGACATATATATATATATATATATAAATTTAATTTGAGCGACGCAAAGTACAAATAATAGGCTTTCTATGAAATCGGCACGGTTGTGACAGAACCAAAGCTGTGTCAAGAGCAAAGAAAGTGTTATTTGGCTTTCATCAGCTAGGTGGTTGAACTCTGGTTGTGAACTACTACTGTTCTATATTACTGGTTCAAATTAGGGTTACAAAAAAATACGGGCCATTTTGAAATTTCTTTGGCATGCACAAGTTCATAGAAAGTAAAGAGCCATGCGGATAGTAAATCGCGTATTGGCATAACTAAAAGAATAAACACAAATACACCGACACTTCATACATATCTAAGTTTGAATATTACACATACATAAAATCCACATAATATACATACACAACGGATAATAAAAAGACTACGCACACGAGTGGTACTACTCACTTCGTGTACGGTACAACCCTAAGTCTGCTACCGGCAGAATCCTGTCCCCTACTCACTTTCCTCCTCCTACTGCTTGACGGGGTCCTCCTCCTCACTAGATAAGTCCATCACTACCGTAAAGTCTTACGAGTTGAACCGGCGCAGTAAGACGGGGAGCACCCGCTTACGGGCAGTCGTCCGTCGGCCCTGACCTCGTACTGGGGGAGTGGGTGGAACGGGGTTTGCATCTGGTGTGGCCTCCAGCTCCAGCTCTGATAGGGGCACCTCCTCGTCTCCGTTAAGGTGGATGGGGTCTCGACTGCTGCTCCCGGGACGCTCGTCAATCCAAATCGGATGCATCGGTGAGGACCCTGGGCCTCTGAGTCTCCGCCTGGGGGTCTGTCCTACTCACCAGGCATACGGGCAGGCGCAAAAGTACACGTCTCTAGGAGGGTGTCAGTACGGTAGTTGCGCTGGCGAGTGCGAGTGAACAACCATACGTCTTTTGCTGGTGGAGAGGTCATCGCTGCAAGCTGGATCCATACACGAGTGGGGGTGAGAAGTCTGGGTACTCAATAGGGTTTCCTTAGGCTTATCAATATTCATTGGCTCGAGTATACTCCAATCCGTTCAGGGGATCTCTAGGTGAGCATGCTTACTAAAATCCTACTGATTATTTTCTTTGCTAAAACCCTGAACAACTTTATCTAATTTATCTAGGTGACTGGGGATCTAATCTTGCTTATCTAAGTTCTCGCGCTTTCTATCATAGACCGTTACCATATAAACACATAATAACCACATATACATGAATGCAAGGTGATCGTGTCCCATGCGTTCCCTTCGAGCCTGGTGACATGATCGAGTCCCATACGTTCCCTTCGAGCATGGTGACGTGAAATAATGCCTGCGTTCCCTTCGAGCCTGCTATTGCTAACTATGCATGGGTGTATTCTCTTTTCTTTTAACCGGTATTGTACACTCTAGTCACCTTCCTTTGGGTTGAACCAGGCAGAAATCATACTTTCATTTACTTGTAATCATGTTCTTATGCACTTTTATCTTTCTCATTGGACTCTGGTTCCTACCTTTTATCATCTTTCTTTATTAAGCTTTCATTCAATCATGACCTCTAGTGATTTATTCTCATGATGCATGCTTTCTTGTGCCATAAGCGGTGCATTTATGCTCATTGGATCCCGTGGAACCACTAAAATCTCAAGTCTGACAGGATGCATTCGAATGCCTATGCATGCATTCGAATGAAATCCCTACAAGTTCTTTCATTCAATTGGAATGGGGTTTCATTCGATTGAAATCCCCAGCATTCTTTCATTCGAATACTAGAGAATTCATTCGATTGAAATCCTGAATTTTTCTTTCATTCGACTGCCTGGGAATTCCATTGAATGAAAGCATCCTTTGGCTTTCATTCGATTGAAAACCTCAAGGATTTGAATGAAAGCTGAAAAATCGCTTCCTCGAGACTCCAGTTCTCAATTTTCCACAGAAAACCACTGTTCCTAGGGTTCCAATCAGTACAGTTAGACATTTCATTTAACAAAATTTCTCAAAACCCTTTTTACCCTGATATTCCCAAAAATACTACTTAACATTTTTATAGTCAGAAACATAAAATAATACATATACAGTTAAAAATTAAACCACATAGACAGTGGGCTTAGGATTACCCACCTCCGATGGAGATTCCGAATCAATAGGTTTGAAGGGGAGAATTTGCTCTTCGCGATGATGTACTCCGGGGATTTTTCTGATCCTCTGGCATGAAACCTAGATGTGTCGGAACGGGGCGGATGTTTGTGAAAGAGATGGAAAATAACGTTATATTTTTTGAAACATACGTGGTTATTTATAACCCCGCATAGTAAATCTTTTCTTTTCTTTTTCCTTTTTCTTTTCTGTCCTTTTCTTTCTTTTACTGAAGCTCTGTTTCAGTTATTTATTATTATTATTATATTATTATTTATTATTTACTTCCTTCAGAAGTTAACCTAACTCTATCTGGGTCCGTTTTCGTTCGATCGCGTTTTGTTCAATACGTCTCACACCTGGTTGCCCTAAAAATATTCCGGATGTACAGTCGTGATCCGTTTATTTTTCCCTTCAATCCGGGATAGTTTTTCCAGGGATCCTGGGCTTTCTTACTGAGGCGAAAAATCCCATGGGCGTTTTCCTGTATCCGAAAAATTTTCGTTCGAGTCGAAACTCGCCCGGTGACTCCGAAAAATTACGAAACACCTAGACCTAGTCCGTTTCTCTTAAATCCCTAGGGTATCGGGGCTTTTTTCCTTCGCCCTTGGTTTCTCGGCGTTTCCCGGCCAATCTCGGTGGCGGAATCGACGAGTTTTTAGCGCACGGGAACGCGGGATGTTACAGCTTGTCTGTAGACATGCTAAGAAAGGGGATAATCCTAATCATATAACTATGCACTTTCTTCTAGGTACACCAGAACCTCTGTGGCTGGAACCTTCTTAAGATACCACTTTTTCCTAAGATTCAATTTTGGTCTTTGAAACATTAGGTGATTGCTTTCTAGTTATCTACAGTTGTACTAAAGCACTAATGACGACTGCGTCCTCATGATGCATGTTACACAAGTACAACACATAGTTCCATGATCATTCTGATATGAAAATATGCGTTATAGTGGTCTAGTGCTTGTTGGACTATATGGGCAAGCTAAAAACCTTGGTCATTCGAATGACCTATTAATAGTTATTCGAATGACAAAGAAATTTGGCTCTCGGGATGAAAATTTAATGAGTCATTCAAATGACCTAGCATAGTCATTCGAATGACCTAGACGTGAAAGTTTTGCTTTTGAATAAGTAAAATTCAGGGTCATTCGAATGACCATGTTTAGTCATTCGAATGACCTTGCGTTAGACTCATTCAGAGCGTTGCTTCTTGCCTGTTTCTCACATTTTCTCACTAAAAAATCATTTAGGGTTCCCACAGGTTCCAACAATCACTATAAAACATTTTTCTAACTGAAAAACACATAAATCATTCACGCATCATAATAAACATATTTTCTACATAATATCTACTACGTTATATTTTCCTATACTATACACAAAACACGTAAAAATACCAAGGAGGTGAGTATGCTAGGGTTACCCACTTCTTAAGCGTGTTTGGAGACGCTGAAAGTTGTGAGAAAATGTTCCCACGAACGTTGGTGTGATCCTGCTATTTTTCCTAAGTCCGGCAGAGTAACCGCAGAGCGCACGAATGAGATAGAAACATATGGAAGCAGATAAAATTTTGGAAAATGAATCTGAGGCCACGAGCTAGGCTATTTATAGCCTAGCCAAGTCAGTTGGCCTGGCAAATTTTTGGCCCAAAAAAAAAGAAAATAAATTAAATAAAATAATATTATGAATAATAGTAAATGGATTAGCTTTGTTGACTTTTTGTGGTTGTATGCTGGCTTCTACGTGGTTTGGCTGATGGCCTTTGGCCACTTGGCCAATTTCGATCATGTTTGATCGCGTTTGGTCGTTAATTGTTCGTGTACAGATATCCTAAAAATATTTCGAACACACCGTCATGATCTACTATTTTTTTGATCAGGAATTTAAGTCTAGTCAAGGGATTCGTAAATTTATTTTCATAATAGTGTATTTTATGGATACCTTTGAGTCGTAACTAAATTCCAGTGATGATCGAAAATCAATCTGAATCTCGCGAAATTTCCGTGAGATTGCGAAACCATTATTTTGATTGGTATTTTAGAGAAATAAATTTTTATAATTAAATTTCTAGCTGTCTCAAATATACTTTAATTATGCAAAATTATCAATTAAGCGAAATCTTTATAAGGGGAAAAATCGAGATGTTACAATGGTCAGTAGTCTTGTAAGTAGAGGCTTGCAGGATGATTTATTTCCTGTAGGTAGAGGCTTACAGGGAAGGGATGGTCTTTCTTATAGGTAGAGGGTTGCAGGGGAGGGATGGTCAATATTCCTGTAGGTAGAGGCTTGCAGGGAAAGGGTTTTTCATGATGTATGCATATGATTATGAACATATATTATAAGGCGGTCAAGTGAGAAAGATTTCACAAGACAACCTCTACGAGAATAAGAGATACGAGAGCACATGACCCGATGTCACGTGACTCAAGCGAATAGGATTGGTAAGCACGCCCATTTTTCCTTTGGTAGGTAATGCAAAGACTAGAATACCTCGATCACCTAGTAAATTAGATAAAGCTACTCAGGAATAGCATGGGTTAAAATAAGAAGTGATTTTAGTATACTTTGACACCTAGAGATCTCTTGAGTGGCCTAGATCATAAATGAATCGATAACAGATAGTTATGCCCCATAGGATCCCCACTGAGGTGTTGAAAGCCTTTTCGCAATCGTTTCACACTCTCGTCAATTTAATATATCCTTCTACAGCTTTCAGATTCACGAGGAATCCAATTGCAGTATAGACGGGTATAATCGTATCCTCAGGGATTGTGTTTAAAACCAATATCTTGGAGTTGAACTATTTTAAGCTACGGAAGTGTATTGGTATTTTGCTAAGTAAATAAATGATAAATAACTGCAAATAAAATAAAGCAAACAATAATGGAATAGAGTCTAGGCAGGTAAAGAAAGATGTTGGGATCTTAGTGACAATATTTCTCAATGCAGCCATGTGACTTATGAGTCTTATTGATTTTATCGCCACCAGTTCTTAACTTAATCATCTTTCTCAAGCATGTTAAGTTCACAAGTTCCTTTATTAAGTTGTCAATGTCTTGCACAAACTCAACGAAGTACCTTGAGGTTAAAGCGGGTGTTAATGCGATTAGTTCTAAATCTCCAGTTAAGGCAGTTAAGAACTAAATGAATTGATCTAGGTCAAGCTCAAATAGTTGTAACTTTCGTTCACAATATTCAAACATAAAATCGAGCTTATTCAAAGCACTATTGTTCTTAACCTGGTTTGTAACTTAACTAGCATAACTCTCGTTCATGTAAGCAAGTCTCAAGTTAAGAATCAAAAGTACTAACAACAGCAAGCATTAAGCACAAGATCATTCATTAAAATCATAAGACTTCATAGAATCATAAACATAAGTTACAATGGATACATTAAGAAATAAAGCACATCAATCCCAACATAAAAGAAAGTTAGCTATCCATTGTCATGGATAGTTTACAGACTTACAGGGTTTTAGAGCAATGGTTGGTTGAGAAGAGTGGTGAAATGTCTCCACACCTCCACCACGGATCGCAACCGTTGGCAATTCGGCAGCACTTCCTCTTAAGGAAAGCTTCTAAACCCTAACTTTCTTTCTAAACCTAACCTAAGTAATGTATGGAAAGTGTAAAATGGAAGTGGTATGGAGTGAATGAAGTGGGGGGGAATGGATGCCTTAAATGCCTCGGCCTCCCTCTATTTATGGGCAAAAGTTGGATGCCTTCGCTCAGCGGTTTTGATGGTTCCGCTGAGCGATTCTGGCCTTATCGCTGAGCGGTTGTACTTTTGTACGCGGAGTCATAAATGCTCGGCAGCTTTTCAGGGCGGCGTTGACGTGGCAGTACGGCGCCAGGCTGGCTCTAGCTGGCGCAATCATTGCGCCGCGTGCAAGTAGCTTGCCGACATACATTCGCTCAGCGGTAAGGGTGTTTCCGCTGAGCGATGGTTCCACGAACGCTGAGCGCTAAACCCTTCTCCGCGGAGCGAATCTGGTCTTACGCGCTGAGCGGACGTGCATCACCGCTGAGCGGTCTGGCTCTTATTTTCCTCTTTTAAGTTCTTTTCCTCAGCTTGCCATTTTTGCTCTATTCTTTATGGGATTCTTCTTAATTAGGCTGCTTGCATCCATCTTCAAAATATATTAGCAACCTACAAAATACGGGTATTAATTTAGATATTTCTTTAAAAACATAAGCGATTAAGTGCCACTTTGATAAGTTAAAAATCATGTAATTTGGACACTTATCATGAGGACGCAATGTTCTCACCCCTACTCATTTATAGTTCTAGGCAAGCCTGATGAGTACACAGGAGAGGAGGAGGCGTCACATGATGATTGAAGGCCTCGACGTCAAGATGTTCCAGGGAAGCAGCGGGACTACAATTATATCTACGCATTGTGACTCCTAGGCGTTTTGTACTTTGTATTAGCTAAATGGATTAGACATGCCATTAGCTCTTATATGCAGTAGATGTATATGTACATGGTTATCAAAATTGTGAGTTAACTCGTACGAGTTTACGTTCCTAGGTAGTAAAATCGAGCTGACTCACATGTAAACTCGTTTCTGGGTAAACTCGGGTAAACTCGTGTAAACTCGCATAAAATCGCGAGTTTACTCCTGAGTTCACGAGTTTACCACAAGTGAGGTTTTTTTTTTTACAGCTGCGCAAGCAATCGTACTCTGTAGTGCCATCGTGCTTTGTCGCTAATCCATCGTATGTATTTCATTATTTGCTCAAAGATCTTTTCTACCAGGGCGCGTGACCTCTGCATCGCTATCTGTACTTTAGTGTTCAAGATTGGAGACATCATCGTCACATACTCGCTTCCTGTGATGCTCAGTACTATGGGACTCGCTGGTATCTTCGATATTTATGTTGTTGTGTGTGTTATCTCCTAGATATTTGTGTTCTTGAAGGTTCTAGAAACAAAGGGCATTCCCCTCGAACTCATCACCGAATTCTTTGCTGTCAGCTCGAAGCAGACTACTTCTGTCAAGAATGAGTGACATTGTTCTTTACATTTGCTATATTGCACCGCCTCTCTCTTGTGTTGATAGATTTTACTTGTCATTAAGTTTATGTGAAGGAGGATATGTTCTGGTTCAAACATATGTATTATGTATTATCTATGAATTGAACTTAGAACTCATATATTTCATCTTTATTAGTGCTTTGTTATGGAGTTAAAAGTATTTATGAATTTCAAGTTTTATTAAATATATTTTTGTAGCATAATAATTTTTAAAAATATTTTTTAATATTTTTTAATTTTTTAATATTTTTTTAATAATAGGTAAACTCGTACAAGTTTAGGATCCGAGTTTACAGAGGCTCCACGAGTTTACTTAAACTCGCGAGTTTGATAACCATGTATATGTATAAGCAAACTTGTAGCTATTTATGGACCCATGTGAATGTATGTATATATATGATGGAATGTTATGAACGATTTCCTTATATGTCATTAAATGCCTAAGTCTTTAGACTCTATCACTTACTTATATACGTATGTTTTCTCGAATATGCATAGTGTAACATCCCACTCTTTTCTCAGTGAGAATTTCCCCGAATAATTTCTCGTAGAACCCTTGGTATGAGTAAAGGTGTGGAAGTCTATAGGAATTATTCTATTTGGTTTTGACAAATTGTGATGGCACTCAAATGAATCCTACTGACCCTCAGAATTGGATGATGAGATTAAACTGACCGTTAAACGGAGTTTTGCTTAGTTTTGGACGATTCTGCAAACACTAAAACAACTTCGTTTAGCCTATAAAATTGAGCAGAGAGCCCCAAGTCTCTGGAAACCCAATCGGTACCAGGGAAAAGTTTCAGACACCTTAGAATAGTCCCACAACCCCATTGGGAAGGTCGGAAAGTAACAAAACTGCGAACAGAATACCGGTCTGCGGTCACTGGGGCTCAATAACGTGTTAAAGGTATCTGTGAAAAATACTCCTCCGGAGAAAAATTCACAAATGCCTTAAAGTAATCATAGTCCCATGTCCGGGGAAATTAGAGGATCGGAACGGTATAAGCGGAATATTTTTCGGACGACTGTGCGCGACGCACCAGGACTGCGAACGATAAAACACGAGCGAAACAGAATCAGGAGAGAGTCAAAAGATAGGTAGCCCACGTGAATGAATTCAGATTTCAAGGAAAATAATTTAAAATTCAAACACTATTTGTTGATGTGACATTTCTATTATCTTTTAAATTAATTAATTTTTAAAGAAAATGAAAATGGTAAAATTGTAATTATGCATAGGGGCAAAAAGGTAAATTTTAGGGGCAGATTCTTGGCTATAAATAGCCACCCCATAACCAGAACATTTAGAGAAAATTCCTCACCTAGCCGAAACTTTGCCCGTGTGCTTCGCGGTTACACTGCAAAAACTCCTCCAGAAAGCTTAGATCCTGCCCAAAACTTGGAGGACGACTCTCCCACCTCTCCCTCACCACCGGACAGCCCCAAGAAGTGGGTAACTCTAGCTACTCACCTCCTTGGTGGTTGTGTTTGGTTATGTGTGTGTGTATGCTTTATGCTTATGTATGTTTATGTATGCTAGAACTCTAGCTAGGATTGGATGATGATTCTGAAGGGTCCTGTGACCTGGACTAGTGATGAAAGCCTTTTTAACCACTTCCTAGAATCTTGACACAGCTTTGGTTTTGTCATAACTATGCCAAGCTCGTAGAAAGCTTATCTGCGCTTTTGTCGTTCAAATTAAATTTATATATATATATATCCTACTTTACGGCTTTCAAATTCCAAAGGAATCCGATTGCAGTATAGTCGGGTATAGTCGAACCACACAGAGTCGCAAAAATACCATTCTTGAGTTCGTTTAATTAAACAATGGAGTGAAGGATTTTGATAAATTGATAGTTAAATAAATAAGTAAATAAATGTCATAAAAGTTAATAGGAAACAAATCGGAGGTAGTTCTGGAGCTTGTTGGGAATTTTAATCACATCATAGTTTCACGCATCCAGTTACTTGTTACATAGAACTATCGTTTGATTGCCCGCCACCAGTTCTTAACTTGTCATCACTTTCGCGCATGACAAGATCACAGGTTTCCTTTGTTAAACTGCCACTTTCGCACACAAGCTTAACAAAGTACGCCAGCATTAATCTAGATGTTAATACGGCTAACCTTAATTCCAGTTATGGCAACAAGATTAGATGAAATGGTTTAGTTCCGACTCTAATGATTGTAACTTCCGTTCACAACGTTCAAGCCAAAGATCTAGTTAAGCATAATGATGTTGATCTTAACTTGGTTATGATTCAATTAGCATAACTATCGTTCATACAATTAAATCCCAAATCAAGAATCAAGACATTAAACAAAGACTAGCATTAAGCATAAAACCATTCAAGCAAATCATAGGAAAA
>QANU01042044.1:46415-65254 GCA_003254905.1 Nissolia schottii
ATATATGTTTTCGTACAACAGTGGCCGAATGCCACTGTTACTAATTTTACAATTACTTTATATTATATATATATATATATATATATTATATTGTATTAGATAATATTATATTATTATATTATTATTTTAGAAAATATCTTAGCATATGGGTAACCATTAAGGTTTCCTGTACAATTCCGTTCACATTTGATCGTTAGTCGCTCGTGTAAGAATATCCTAAAAATATTCCGGACACATGTTCACGATCTACTAATTTTTTCGATCATAACGGTATGTCAGGTTAAGGTATTCGTGAATAAATTACCCGCAGAGCAATTTTCACAGATACCTTAGGTGCCTACCGAAATCCCTGTTTTCGGCGAAATTTAGCTCGGACCTTGCGGCACTCCGCGAGATCGAGAAACAATTATTTGACTGGCATTTGGAAACAATTAATTTTGTAGATAATTTTTCCAGTCCAAATAATCGCCTTTAATGTGCTTTTAATTAAGCGAAATTAGGATCTAAGCGAAATCTTCATAAGGGAAAATTCGGGATGTTACATTCCACCCCCTTACAGAAATTTCGTCCTCAAAATTTAGAGGCGGTGAAAATTTGTACCTTGAGAACACGCCAAGGTAAGCCTTTCTCACATTGTGTTCCATTTTTCGGTTAAGGTTTTGAACTATTTCCACTTGCTCACCCTGATCGTCCGTATTCGAGTGCCTCTTTGGCCACTATGGCAATTACTAATCTTAGTTGTTGTGTTGTGGGTAAGGTTACAGTGCAAGTTTTAGAGAAGCCGTCGTGTTTCCCATAGCGGTCTTTGCTGTCGCCCTCCTGGCACGACCATTTTCCCTTTACCCTTCTTGTCTCCGTGAGTTCCCACACTCTCCACGTGTGTCCCAGTGTGTCTGCTCAGCTCTTCAAACGCGGTTGTGTTTTCTCACTTGACATGTCCCTTTGGTGTCGTTCCCATAACTCGACTTCCTTCTGAGTCCTAAGAGTCCTAGGGAAATATAGGTTGGTAATTCCTGTCACGAAATTAACTTCAGGTAAGTTGGACCTCCACTTACTCCCGGAGGGGACTGACGACGCCCCACTACGCTTCGACTGCGCTTTTCGCGTGGTGATGCAAACCTTTGGACATTGGTGCGCGAAATTCTCTTGAAAACTTTCTCTAACTCTGGTCCAATTGCCTATTTGTCTTGGCTTCCTAAGCCCTTCGTAGCTTTCGGGTAGGCTCTTCTAATGGGTTACCAATCCTAGGGGTCATCTTATTATTCATTAATGGTCATCTCTAAATGATTCCTAGTTTTCTCTATGTACTGGGTTAATTTAGATACAAGGTCCACCAACATGCCAACTTACGCTTAAGGAAAATGGTGCATCTATCCTATAAGGTTTCTATGGTGCTTTAATTCGTTTAATCCTCTGCACACCTCCACGTCTCAGGGGCTCCCGCTCAACTACGATATTGGGCTTGTTACGACCTATGATCCCTTCCAAACTCTATAGGACTTCGACTTCCTTCTCCTTAGTGATTTTTCTCAGATCCACAATTTGCGCCCATCACCTACTTTGCTTTATTAACCTCTTTCCCCGACTGATTTTACTTACTACACTCATCATCTCGTCCATCCTAGGGGATCTTAGGGTAAAATTTTTGGCTAACCAAAGGATGCGTACGAAGGGAACCCGGAAAAATCCGATTTATGGTAGGCGTAAGGGTACACTGTCCATGTAAAAGTTCTATCATGCTTTTCATTACCAAGTTCCCACTTCTCTCCGTTTCAACCTTTCTTCATTNAATTACCTACTTACCCGGAAAAATCCGATTTATGGTAGGCGTAAGGGTACACTGTCCATGTAAAAGTTCTATCATGCTTTTCATTACCAAGTTCCCACTTCTCTCCGTTTCAACCTTTCTTCATTCTTGGTCTGATTCCCACTTCGCACTCCTATTTCTTCCTGTTCACGAAATTCAGGATAACTCACCTATTGGGCTCTTAAGTCTTTTAGAGGTTTTCACTTGTTCTTGTTATGTGACGGTCACTGTCTCTTATTCCCCCCTAAACTAGTTAGGGGGTTCGTATTACAATCCTTTTCGGATTACGGTTCCCTCTTCAAACTAGACCCTCGTTTTGACCCCTGCTTTTCCCTTATCCACCTTTTCACTCTACCTAGAATCGCCGGATGCTGCCTACTAATCTCTTAGGTATTCGGGAATTCCATTTTGCTCTTAAGGAATATCTTTTTAAGTTTTATGTTGTGTAAAGGTAATTGATAAAATATATTAAGTCGGGTTTCCCTATCAAATGTAAAAGGTACAACTTGCATCATGGCTCGAATTTTGGAAAGAGAAAGCTTGATCTATGCGAGACACCGAAGCAGAAAGAATCGTCATCTGACTCCGTCGGAACAGATTGATGAAACTAACTAGATTATAGGGGAACGAGATGACATGATTCTTAAGATAGGCCACGGGAGGAAGGGGAAGACCTATCTCAGAGTCTATTCCTTCAGAAGAATAGAACATTCAATCCTCACCTGAAAACCCTCCACAAGGAAAGTCAAAGACTCGCGGAGGCATTGAATTCAAAGGATGTAAAGGCTCGGGCCTTTCCGTAGGATCTTGTACAAAGGTGAGAATATAAGACATAGGGGAGTGTTTTATCAAGGGTAAGAACAAAGGATTTTCCAAAGAAAGTCTTCCTAGACGGAGGGATGCATGTGTATGAGAGTACTTTAATTGGGAGAAAGAACAAAGGGCTTCCCTTGTTAGGGGTTCACTTTTCGAACAATCCATTCTCATCCGATGAGTAATGGTCTAATAGCAGGGGACACTTAGCAGAAGGCCAAGTTACTCAAGAATAAGATTTACAGAGTCCACTCTGCACTAGCTATCAAGCCCTGAATACACTTAACAAAACACAGAGTTAGCTAGGCTCTATGTTCCTGAAAAACTCAACAGTTGAATGAAAGCAAAGCGATATAGAGTGCATTACGCCACACTACTCCTTATCTTAAAAGACGAGGCTTAGTGCATGGCGAACTGATTCTGAGTATGCAGAAGAAACAAGGGCAGATCAGTGTTCCGATACCACTGATTTATGCACTTGGACCTTATACCCAAAGGTGCCATACTTAAACACCGTGCAAGCTGAAAATGAGACATGCTCGGAAGTGCAGATAAGCTCAGTCCTCAGGCTCACTTGGACCAAACTGCTCTGATACCAAATGAAACACCCTAGCTAACTGTTTACCCGTACGTAGTAAACAATGCTCACTAGGTTGTTTTCTTCTTTGGTGGGGTTACTTTTAGCCCCTACTTTAGACTTGGAAATTATTTCTTAGTTGAAAATATGGACCATTTTGAAAATCATTCTTTTATTGTATTAGTTTGCAAATTAGGAGCCGTGCGTGAACAAGGAAACATATATATACAAATGCTAACGTATCTGGCAGATAAGGTGGTGATAAGCTGGAGAAATATAAATATACATATAAGCACAATTCAAGGTCCAACAGATAATTACACATTGCTTATTAATAGGTAATGATACAAACAATTAACAAGAGTCATAAATCATAGTACAAAATATCTATCCACCTATTGCAGACATCTTCACTTGGCTCCGGCTGGTAACTATCCTGCTACGGTCTTCCGTCGATCCCTTCGCTATGCACACCTGGACCCATAAGGAGTGGGGGTGAGAACTTTTCATTCTCAGTGGGAGTTCCTCGCGTTATCTATTGTTCATTACTCCGTTATCTTCCAGGCCACCAGGAGATCTCTAGGTGTCATGCATACTAAAAATCCTACTGATTATTATCTTTGTCTAGGTCCTGAATGGCTTTATCTACTTTACTAGGTGACTGGGGATCTAGTCTTTCTTAGCTAGGTTCTCGTGCTCATTAACTTTACGTTACTACTAAAGACATAGTAATCGTCTCGGGACACTCCCTTGACGATACATAATGCATAAACATATATCCATACTCATACATCCATACTTGCATCCATACATACATTCATGTATTTTCTCATACATATAAATACATAGTGCATGGGGGAAGTCTGGGAATCTCTTACGCATACCGGCTTACCCGGGTTAGCGTCCTTCTTAGTCCTTTGCACCTATGTAGTCGTGGCCTCGGACTACAACCTCTTTTTGCTACTATTGCATCGACCCGGCAGCGCTCTTTACCGGTATGGTAGCTAACCATGCAAGGCTCATAGGAGGTAAACATCGAATGCAATTAGTGCAACCATCCCCTCTGGAATGGCGAGGGATCAGACCTATGAATGATCAGGCGTGGATGCGCTTTGACTGGCCCTATGGCGCAATCCGTTTCTCTTTTCTCTTTTAGTGGGGCCCCTTAGTCTCATTTCATTCATGCAGGCCTATGCCTATTTTTCATAGCTGGGCCTATGCCCGTGTGTCATATCTGGGCCTATGCCCGTTTCTTATCGTGGTCAGGTCTCTCTACCTGCGTTGCTCGTGACCAATCCATCTTACAGAATTGGCGAGGGGCGTGTTTGTAAGACTTTGCCAAGAGAATAGGGGTTCCTAATCATATAACTACTGACTCTGGCTAAGGCCATCCGAATCCTTGGTGATCCGTCGCCTCTGCTCTGCTTTATTCCCTAGGGTTCAATTATGATCTTCGTTAAACTTTAACATGAACTTCTAATTATCTAAGGTCGTCCTAACTCTTACGACGGCCTTTCCTCATGATGCATGCTCAAGTACATAGATATGGCCTAACCTTACTCATTGGATCCCTTAGAAACACTAAACTCCCAACTCTGCCAGGTTTCATTCGAATACTTGCTGTGGTATTCGAATGAAATCCCTCAGAGTCCTTTCATTCGACTGAAATGGGTTTTCATTCGACTGAATTCCTCAGTATTCTTTCATTCGAATACTAGGGGATTCATTCGACTGAATTCCCGAGATTTTCTTTCATTCGACGTCAGGGGAGTTCAATCGACGGCTTTCATTCGACTGAAAACCTCAGGGAATCGAATAAAGGCTTCAAAATCGGCTCCCCGAGACTTCAGTTCATAAAATATCACTGTTTCTAGGTTCCAATCAGTACAGTTATGTATCTCATTTATCAAAAATTACCAAAAGCCCCTTTGACCCTGATTTCCCCAAAAATCATACTTTACATTTTTACAGTCCAAATACCAGATAATACATAGACAGTGAAAATAAATAATCACATAGTCAATGGGCTAAAAATTACCCACCAACACAGTTATATTTTCTAACCTCAATATTTCTACAAATCCTTCAAGCCTCATTAACTTCATATTTTTCTCATAATATTTCTAATTTTTCTACTCCAAAATACATACATAAACATACAGATAAAAATCCCGTAGACAGGGGTGATCGGACTACCCACCTCCAAATCTAGTTTGGAAACGGTAGAAGTGAAGAGGAAAATTCCCTGAGCACTTTCATGGCGATCCCGCTATTTTTCCAGCGTCCGGTAGCAGCACAACAGTGCACGAACGAACAAGGAAACAAGGAAAGAAAGAACAAAGAAAGAAAGAAACAAAAGCAGTGGGCTTCCATAAAGAAAACGAAGAACAACTAAAAGGAAGCAAAGTGGCAAAGAAACAATTAAAAGAAAGCAAGATGGAACACGGTGTCAGGGGGGAACGAAATGAAACAAAGAAAACAAGGAAAAAAAAGAAAGGAAACAGAAGCAGCTTCGCTGCAAAGAAAGAAACAAAGATGGAATAATAGCATCAGGGGTGGCATGTATAGGCATAGGCATTGTGCTTGAGATTTGCACTGTGCTTGATATTTTCTGAAATTATTATTATTATATTATTATTTTATAATTACCTTATATATATAATATATTTTATTAATATATAGTTTGTTTCTTTCCTCAGGGGAGGTTCGTCCCCCTAGGACGGGTTTATACATATATATTTAATTATTATTATTATTATTATTATTATTATATATTATATATTATATATATTACAATATATATACGTATACATATTTGCAGTGGCCGAATGGCCATTGTTAATAATATATATTATTATTATTATTATTTTATATTATATTATATATATATACATACATATATGTTTTCGTACAACAGTGACCGAATGCCACTGTTACTAATTTTACAATTACTTTATATTATATATATATATATTATTGTATTAGATAATATTATATTATTATATTATCATTTTAGAAAATATCTTAGCATATGGGTAACCATTAAGGTTTCCTGTACAATTCCACTCACATTTGATCGTTAGTCGCTCGTGTAGGAATATCCTAAAAATATTCCGGACACATGTTCACGATCTACTAATTTTTTCGATCATAACGGTATGTCAGGTTAAGGTATTCGTGAATAAATTACCTAGAGAGAAATTTTCACAGATACCTTAGGTGCCTACCGAAATCCATGTTTTCGGCGAAATTTATCACGGACCTTGCGGCACTCCGCGAGATCGAGAAACAATTATTTGACTGGCATTTGGAAACAATTAATCTTCTAGATAATTTTTCCAGTCCAAATAATCGCCTCTAATGTGCTTTTAATTAATCGAAATTAGGATCTAAGCGAAATCTTCATAAGGGAAAAATTCGGGATGTTACAATGGACGTTTTACAGTATCTGGGAAATTTCCGTTCGAGTCGAAACTCATCCGGCGACTCCCAAAAATTATAAAACAGCTAAACCTAGTCCGTCTCTCCAATTTTCCAAGGTTTCGAGGGTCTACATCGGCTTCCCTTACTTCCTTCGGCGTTTCCCGGCCGTTCTCGGCTGTCCACGGATCCTTTACCGGCTCGTAGAAGCACGGGATGTTACACCATCCCTTCAGTTGGGTGGTTGTTCATATCGTTGATCGATATATTCCTCCTATGAGCTTTACGTGGTTAGCTACCACACCGGTTAGAGCGCTGCCGGGTCGTCAATGATAGGGAACGCAAGTAGGTTGTAGTCGTAGGCCACGACTACAAGAGTGGAAAGGCTCAATGAAAGTAAAGTAAAGAAAGAGGAAAGTATGAGAGAAAGAGGAAAGTATGAAAGTATGTGATATGTGCATGAATGTATGTATGTGATGTATGTAAGAATGTATGTATGAAAAGATGAGTAAGTAAACAGGTAAACGAGTATCATGTAATTACCGTCAAGAGAACGTTCGAGACGGCTATGTATATATGCGAAGGAAAGTAACAAGCACGAGAACTTAGATAAGCAAGATTAGTTCCCCTATCACTTAGTAATGTAGATAAAATTGTTCAGGACTTTAGGACAGGTACTAATCAGTAGGGATGTTAGTATGCATGTTCACTTAGAAAAAACCTGAGCGGCCTGGAGTATAACTAAATGAATTGCGAGATCTCAGAGCTACAGTTTCCACTGAGAACCTACCGTTCTCACCCCCACTACCTTATGACTCTAGGGACATATGACGAGACGTGCTACTAGGATGCGGCCGAACCGGCTGAGGAGCTATGAGGCGGTCAAGACCAGATAAGGACACCAGAGACAGCAGTAGTCAGTATTTTGTTAGGGGCAGACTGAGGAGTGTTACAGTTAGCCCTTGTATTTTTGATTACATGTATTGTAGATGATGAACAGGTTGCTTGTATAATACTTATTGTAATTATAACTATGTGACTTTTTGTGATGGACTAAAATGAATGTACAATTTATGCATTGCTCTTACTAGATTGTGGATCGTTAAGCCTCAATGGCTCTACCGTTTGTATTAATTGTTCTTTCTGACGTATGGCTCCTATTTTTATGTAATAATTGATATCATGGAAAAGTTTGAAATCGGTCCTTATTTTCCTAAACCAGTATTTTCCGAAAATTAATATTGGACTATAAGTATTCCCACCAAGTAGTAAACATTCTAGTGAGCTTTGCGTACGACTTAAGCGTATGCAGTTAGCTAGGGTGTTTCACATAGCTCATATTTTATGTTTTAATAAAAGAAAAAGTTTTTAAGTTGGTCCATATTAGTAAAAAATATTTTCAAAAATGTTATAAGACTAAGAGTATTCCAACCAAAGCAGTTAACAACCTTGTGAGCATTGTTTACGACTTAAGCGTAAGCAGCTAGCAGGGGTGTTACAAACATAATAATATAGAAAAGGTAAAATACAAACTTATTAAAGCCTTTATGAATTCCATCTATTGACAATCTTCAGCATCATCATATTTCATTGCATGATATAAGTATTGCAACATCCCGCATTTTTCCCTCAGTGAAAAGTTCATCAAAATTAAATAAAATAAATTCTAAGACAATTTAGAAAGGTTAGAGAAGAAGTTTTAGGGTTAAGAATGCCCATGGAACCTAGGGTTGCGGTTGTAGGAAATTTCGCAGACAACAGAACAGTCCGATTCGGACACCGGCGAGCAAAAACGGGCTGAAAGTATCTGTAAAGAATATTGCCCGGAGGAAAATTACCTTCCAGAGGAAGAATACTGCCCAAAAGGGCCTTGTGAGGCGAAGGGCTGCCAAAACCCTAGAAATTTGAGGAGCACGATGCCAATCGAGCCTCAAGTTAGCTCGAGGTGGGCCGGAGTGTGGCCTAAGCAAAGGAAGCAAGGGGGAAGTATTCAGGAGCCCCAAGGGAAGCAGGGAACTGGGAGTAGGAAGGAAAAATGTTGAGAAACACTTAGTGCAAAATCTTCCAGTAATCATTCGAATGCATCATTCGAATACTCCACGAAAATTTTGTTCATTCGAATCCAGATCTGTATTCATTCAAATGATGACAGCAAATTTGCCCATTTTGCAGGACATTTTGCATTCTGTGCTTTGTTTCCTTCCGAGGCCTTCCCATCTCAATTCCATGGCCTATTTGGGACTGGAATCCAAGGAGTGTCGCGATGGATTTCTCCGAATTCCCATTTTTACCCCTTCATGGGAAAAGCTTGTATGTTATGAGTTTTTCCCCGTTCAAGGTCTGATTTCACCAAATTCTTGGATCCAAGTTCGTCCCTCACATCGCCATGGTGCACAAAGGGTTTTAGACCTAGCTGTGAGCCGTTCTGACCAGCACGTTCGTGAATGGCCCGTAAGACCCCCTGCATGAGGACAAAATGTCACATCCACGCGTTGTCATTGGCGCTTAGGCCAAGCTCGCCCGTGTGGCCTTCCCCCCACTTCCAATTGGTATATTGAGACCAGCCGAGGGCCAGCTGGAGGCCATTGCCCCAAAAATCTCCGTTTTGCCCTCAAAACCCCAATTCACTCTTAATGCCCCCATAACCCTAGAGTTTTCCTCGTTCCCCGATTTGAGACCTAATTCTTCGCATTCCCTTCCTAAACCCTATGGTTGGATACCCCGAGAGGTACCCGATGGCCCAAAACCCTAAGTCGCCGCACATGGACCAGATTGCCCTTTTGATGCGTGATTGAGCTATCAGGCATATGTTTAAAATGCATCAAATTGCAAGATTAAAGTAGACAAAGAAAGTATAGACTTTTCATTAATAATTAGCCGTGAGTACATAGGTTAGGAGTCCATTCGACTCGTTACNATCCACGCGCCGTGTGGCCTTCCCCCCACTTCCAATTGGTATATTGAGACCAGCCGAGGGCCAGCTGCAGGCCATTGCCCCAAAAATCTCCGTTTTGCCCTCAAAACCCCAATTCACTCTTAATGCCCCCATAACCCTAGAGTTTTCCTCATTCCCCGATTTGAGACCTAATTCTTCGCATTCCCTTTCTAAACCCTATGGTTGGATACCCCGAGAGGTACCCGATGGCCCAAAACCCTAAGTCGCCGCACATGGACCAGATTGCCCTTTTGATGCGTGATTGAGCTATCAGGCATATGTTTAAAATGCATCAAATTGCAAGATTAAAGTAGACAAAGAAAGTATAGACTTTTCATTAATAATTAGCCGTGAGTACATAGGTTAGGAGTCCATTCGACTCGTTACAAGCCCAATCCCCAAAATAACCCCTGACCTATTCTAGTTACACAAAATTGCCATTAAGGCTATTACATATAATCCTAACTAAGCTAACCCTAGGGAGCCCTATCAGCCCTACTCAGTCTCCTGAGGCTGAGGCACCTCCAGCTGTGGCGAACCTAGACTACCCTAGATGCCTGTAGACCACATCTAGGTCCTGGCTCATCTGTCCCATCATCTGCTCGAGCCGCTCCACCCGCGACATATCCACGCTCAAGGCATCGAACCGGCTCATGAGCAGGTCCATCTGCTGAGAGGCAAGGCCGGGAGCTGTGGCTGGCTCAGATGCACCAGGAGCTGTAGTGACTGGATCGGCAGAGGAAGAGGGAGCCGAGGGAGAGGAAGGAGCTGCTCTTTTCTTGGCACGACCACCCTGTGGCGCATCGTACGCTAGCTGACCGTCCTTGTGGGAGATATGCATTTTTACCAGGCAGCCAGAGTCTACTCTCCATGTGACCTTTGGCGTCCACTTCTGCTCCCCTGCAAGATTAGAATATCAATAGAAATTCCCATTAGTACACCTCAAAGCTACGTAAGTCGCAAAGATATTACAAACTAAAAGAGGAAGCATAAAATGGATAAAGATGTACCCTCTACCGGAACCTGGAAGTAATCCAGAAGCTCGGAGATCTGTATGGCATAGGGGAGAGCACTGCCACGAGTGCGTGCCTGAGCCATGCGGTGCATCATGAGCAGCGCCCAGTTGAGCTCGCGACCCTCCGCTAGCGCCCATAGCACCAAGCAGTCGTCCCGCGACAGCACGGAATGGTTCCCGCTCCTCGGGATGAATGTGTACGTCAACAAATAATGGTAGATGCACTGGTCTACTGGAAGGCCACTGACCTGCGGCCGATTTTTCGAGCTCTTGATGCCCGAATGCCCGAAGGTGTCCAAGACTAAATCTTCTGCGAATGGCAGCCCCGCAGCAGTTACTACCCACTCGGAGGTGCCCGAAGTTAGCTCGTGCCCGACAGCTGGTATCTCGAGCACAGTTCTGAGCAACTCCAAGGTCAGCTCGATCGCACACCGCAGACCTCGGTAGTTAACACATTATCCGCAATCTGCATATTGTTTTAGAATACCTGGACTAACTGTGGATATACCGGGTGGCTGAAGCAAGCGAACTCCAGCAAGTCCGCGGATTCCAGGTAGACTAGGACCTCCGGTGCGACCTCCTCAAAAGTGTCTCGGTCGAGAATCTTTGGCTCCATAATGTCTCGTTCTTTGTAATTAGCCTCGAAATTGCGCCATTGTGCTTCTGAGGAGAACCAACGCAGGAAACCAGGAGATAATGAGGACCCGGGGTCTTAGACCGGGAAGGACGACTACCGGGATGGCTCATGATGTAGGGGGATTCGGTTTAGTGAGAGAGAAGAGAGGAGGGCACAGTTTTGGTGAGAAAGGGAGATACGATCCGCAAGTGGGGAATGGTGGAGAAGGAAAATCGAAGGGGAGGAGCAAGGAAGAGCTAGGGGACGAAGAAAAGGAAGTGGGGAGGCAAGGAGCTGAAGATGGTGGAAGAGAGAGGCGCGCCTAAGCTCTGTTAGGGTGTTGGTCGTGGAGGATAGGAGAAGAAGAAAGTGGAGGGAAAAGAAAGAAAGACGTTTAAAATGGCTTCAGATCCCAGTCCATTCGAATGAAGCCCGACGTTCATTCGAATGAATAAGTAAAATTTTAGGTATTCGAATACTCCATTCGAATGACTCAAGAACTCTGCAAATCATTCGAGTGAATGATCATATGGGATTCGAATGAAGGANTGAATGATCATATGGGATTCGAATGAAGGACCCCAGGGATGGATTTTAGGGTTTCCTTGAGTCTCGAAGAGCCGGGAAAAGCTAGGGTTTTTCGGGGAAGCATTTCAAGACCCCTGCATAGCCAGACTAGGGTTAAAAACGTAACGCCGCTCGAATTTCGGGACGAAATTCCAGTAAGGGGAGTGGAATGTAACATCCTGTGCTTCCATGAATCGAGAACCTTTCCGTTACATTGCCAAGAATGGATGGGAAACACTGAGGAATCGAGGGGAGAAGGGTTAAACCCCTGAAACCCTGGGAAATTTAAGGAACGGGGTTAGGTTTAGCTGTTGTATAATTTTCGGGAGTCGTTGGACGAGTTTCGACTCAACCGAAAATTTCTTGGATACAGAAAAAGGCCCGTGGGATTTCTTGGCTCGACAAGGAGGTCCCTGATCCCTGAGAAAACTATCCCGGACTGAGGGGAAAAATAAATGGGTCACAACGGTATGTCCGGAATATTTTTAGGGCAACCGGAGGAAAGACTTTTCGATCAAAATGCGATCAAGCGAAAGCGAAGCTGGACAGGAAGGGATGAGCTTCTGAGAGAAGCTAATTAATAAATAATAATAAAATAATAATAATAATAATAATAATAATAATAATAACAATAATAATAACAGAAGAGGCAACGCCTCTGAGGAAAGAAAGAAAAGAAAAAGGAAAGAAAGAAAAGGAAAAAAGAAAGTAAAATGGTTTCACTGTGCTGATAAGTGCCCAATTTACGTAATTTTGACCTATTAAAATGGCACTTATTCGCTTATGTTTTAAAGAATTATCTAACATAAATCCCCATTTTTTGTAGATTTTATAATATATTTTGAAAGATGGATGCAAGCATAATTTATGAAGATTAATCCCATAAAGAATGGAGCAAAAGGGCAAAAGCGAAAAAAGAGCTTAAAGAGAAAATCAGACGTGAAGACCGCTCAGCGGTAAACAGGAACCGCTCAGCGCACATAGGACAAACACCGCTCAGCGATTGCACCCTGGCCGCTCAGCGATTGTACCACCGGAGCCACTTGCAGCTGCACATTTATTACTCTGAGTGAAATAATTGCACCGCTCAGCGATAAAACAAGGCCGCTCAGCGATAAACTAAAATCGCTCAGCCGTGGTACCCAAACCGCTGAGCGATGGCCATCAGATTTTGCCTATAAATAGAGGAGGCCCTACCACACTTGAAACCATCTTCCATACACCCTCCTCCCCCACATAACACTCCATTCTCTTGTACTTTAAAGCTTAGGTTAGTTTAGCAACAAAGAGGAGGCCGGTGAAGGAGCCAGGAGATCGAAGAAGCTTGGCGAACAACTGTCATGACGGCGTGGTAACGTGTCATGGTAAGCGTCTAAACCTTGCCTCTGAGATTCTCTTGTAAGATGGATTTCTAATCCTCTTGTTGTTGGGATTTTGGTCATTATTGTAGTATGATTGTATCCATGTAACTATTGCATATGAATCTATCTATTTCTATGATTCGTTTGAATGATTTTATGCTTAATTCTAGTTTTTGTTTAGTGTTTTGATTCTTGATTTGGGACTTAGTTGTAAGAACGAAAGTTATATTAATTAAGTCATAACCAAGTTAAGATCAATCTTGGTATACTTAAGCTAGATTCTAGACTTGAACGTTGTGAATGAAAGTTACAACCATTAGAGTTGGAACTAAATCATTTCATCTAATCTTGTTGCCGTAACTGGAATAAAGGTTAGCCATTTTAACATTTGGAATAACGCTGGCGTACGTTGTTAAGCTTGTGTGTGAAAGTGACAGTTTAACAAGGGAAACCTGTGATCTTTTCATGCGCGAAAGCGATGACAAGTTAAGTACTGATGGCGGGAAATCAATGAAATGATAATTCTGTGTAATAAGTAACTGGATGCACGAGACTATGATATGATTCAATTCCGAAAAAGCTTCCGGATCTACCTCTGATTTGTTGCCTATTTACTTTTATGTTTATTTACTTAACTATCAAATCATTTATCAAATCCTTCACTTCATTGTTTAATTAACTAAACTCAAGAATGGTAATTCTGCAACTCTCTATGGATTCGACTATACCCGACTATACTGCAATTGGATTCCTCGTGAATCTGAAAGCCGTAAAGTAGGATATATATTTAATTTGAACGACAAAAGCGAAATAAGCTTTCAACGAACTTAGCACAGTGGTGGAAAACCAGACTATGTCAAGATTGGAGAAAGTGTAACAATTGGCTTTCATCAAATTTGGCGCCGTTGCCGGGGATAATACCTGGGAACGGAATTACGCCATACATAAGAAAGGGGCTTGCATTACGCTTTCATCAAATTTGGCGCCGTTGCTGGGGAGTTGCATCAAAATTACATAGCTTGAGTTTTACTAGATTAAACAATTGTGAATATTTGTAAAATATTGTATAGTTCTTATTTTGTTATTTTATGAACTTTCTCTTATTTTGTGAACTATCTTATTCTAATCTTATTGGCTAGTGTACATTTCTTTAGCTCTTGCGAGGTAAGGCTTCAAAATATCTATTATTATTTGACCTTGAGATTGAAGCTACTTCAAGGAAAAATAGTAAAAAGAAGAAAAAGCAACTAGCCAAACAAAGAACGGAGCAAGAAGCAACTTCATCATCAACTTCTTTAACCAACCAAGAAGAAAACATGGCTGACAATATTGGAGCTGGTGATAACACTGGAGCTGGTACAGGAGCAGTGACAATAGGGGTTTCGTAAACTTTACCCCTAGAAACATTATTAGAATGAGCAGAACCTCTGGAACCCAACGAACACTTCAGATGCAACCTGGCCTGGTACAATTATTGTATGCTAACCCATTTGCAGGTTTGGATCATGAGGATCCTTATGCTCATTTGACGAAGTTCTACGAACTCTGTGGGACCGCTGGAATGTCAGAAGCTGACGAAGAATCTATCTTTTTAAGGATGTTCCCCTGACGCTAATTGGAAAAGCCAAAGAGTGTGGTTGCTTGATCAACCAGAACATATCTTGTCTAACTGGGATCAACTAGAGGAGAAGTTCAGTGCGAGGTATTTTTCTCAATCCAAATTTATGGATTTAAAAACTACAATTTCTACTTTTGTGCAGGCACCCGGCGAAAGTCTCTGTGAAGCCTGGGAGAGGTATAAATCCATGTTGAGGAAATGCCCTAATCATGGGTTCGATGCGCGGACACAAATTCATATCTTCAGAAACAGACTCCAACAACAGCACAAACTTGTGCTTGATGCTGTCGTTGGTGGACAGATAATGTCCAAAACTCCTGAAGAAGTAATCTCCATCATTGATTCCATGACCTTGACGGATCAACAAGGCCAATACCACAGAGGACCCAAAAGAGGAGGAATGCTTGAATTAGGCACCAACGGCGCAATTCTCGCTTAAAACAAGCAACTCCAACAACAAATAGATGAGGTGAAGAAGACCTTAAGCGAGCTGCCCAAGCAAATCAAAGAAGCTCGAGATTCTGAAAGGTAGCAGGTATTTCAATGTAATATTTGTAATGGTGATCACCCGTCTACTTGTTATAATTTTAGGGAAGAAGAAGTCCATTATTTGGACAACCAGCAAAGGCCACCCTATCCAAATAATTTCCAATGGGGGCCTAATCAACAGTCATGGAGGCAAGAGGCAGGACCCTCATTTAACAAAGCTCCGCAACAGCCATATCAACCACCCCGCCCATATCAGAATCAGCCACCAGTATATCCAAATTCCAAGATAGAGGAGGCATTTAATTAGTTTATGCAACAAACGAAGATTAATCAAAAGAACAATGAAGCCACTATCAGGAATTTGGAAATACAACTGGGACAATTGGCTACTGATATAGCGGATTTGCAGAAAAATAGATTCAAGGGCAACCTGGAGCTAAACCCAAAAGACTCTTGCCATGGAAGGAGGCCTGATGATGTAGAAGAGAGTTGAAAAGATAAAGGCGTCGAGTTGACGACGTTAAACAAGCGCTGCCTGTAACAACCCGACTTTTTCCTTCAATTAAAATGCTATTTAAGGAAAAATTAAAAATATAATAATAAGGAATAGTTGAGAGAAAAATAAAATAAAATCCAAATATTAATTTTACTTCTGTAATATTAGTTAAAAATAATTCTTTGACGATCTCGTGACGTCCGGTGATGTTCGGATCGAAATTAGGGTTTTATTGTAATTTTCTTATGACTCACAGGAGTCTGTGAAATAGATGAATATGAAATTAAATGTAAGAATATTTCATTTAAGATTTAACTATTAACCAGGATAATTAATAGGTCACAACGGTATGCCCGGAATATTTTAGGACGTCCAGACATAAACAATTAATGAACAAACATGACCTAAAACACACTAAGGGCAAAATTGGAAATATGCATGGCCATGAGACAAAGAAAAAGCCACGGCCAGTCCCCTAAAACCGAAGCCCTCATCCCAAAATTCCCTAAGTTTCCATTTCTTTAAAAACTTCCCAAAAACCTAAAGCTTTCCAAATTTCTCCAAAGCTCCATCAAGGTGAAATCATCATCCTTTGTTCTTCATCACCTTAAATCACTCTCAAATCACTCAAGGAAGCAAGCTAGCATCAAGACTAGAAAGCCTCTTCAAGTGGAATCCAAGAATATAAGGTTTCAAACCTTAAATCTCCATAACCTAGGTTTTGTGCTTTCTTGACCTAGGAGCTTCAAGCAAGCCATCAAGCTTCAATCTCATCATCATAATTCATTCTTAAGTCCCTAAGGAAGGAAAAGCAAGCATAGTTGGTAAGTTTCATCCCTTGGTGAAGAACCAAGCTTCCATGGCCATATTTGCCCTAATTATGTCAAGTTTTCATTTTAGGTCAAGGAATCCTCAAGCAAGCAAGCAAGGCTTGATTTCATCTTTTCCTAGCATTAACAAGCTCTTGAGGAAGTGGGTAACCCTAGTTCCTCACCTCTTTAATGGTGGCTAAGTGTTGTATGTTTGTATGCAATTTTATGTGGATTTTGAGTTATGGACATAATTGTTAGAAATGAGGTTAGGACTTAGGGAGACAATTCTGAAGGGTCTTGTAACCTGGATTTGTTGTGATTATTGTGTTGGAATTATGTGTGAAACTCAAGCAGGTGCCATGGGAAGCAAGGAGAGAAAAATGGAAGAGAAGTGCAATTCGGTTTTCATGTCTCGAACAGGGGCCGCTGAGCGAGGTCTCAGGCGCCACTGAGTGAGACATAACTTACGTGGAAAGTTGAATAGATATTTTTAAATTAAGGCGGTGGAAGAAGGCTCGAGAAAATTCAGCCGCTGAGCGATGAGGTTAGTACCGCTGAGCGATACCACCTCTATCGCTGAGCGGAGGAGCTCAAACCGCTGAGTGAACATCAGTTTTCACTGAGCGGCTTGAGACTAAGGAAAGCTGATGGCACCCTCTTGAGGCTTGTAGCATGGTATTGATGCTGTAATGATGATTGATAGTTGAATTGGATGCACGTGTATGCTGTATGTCATGAAATAGTATTGACCATGCATGTTATGTGTACTTTATGATGAAATCTGTGATATGTCATGCATTTATAAGACACTTAGTTAAAGACATGATAATAAACTCAGAGATAAGTAAAGATGCTGAAATGAACCATATGGAAATCAGTATACCATGCTGCAGGTACTATTTATGCTGCTGAAACAGGGCCAATGCCCAATGCTGCTGAATAAGGGCTAATGCCCAATGTTGTTGAGATATGGCTAGATGCCACATGCTGAAAAAGGCTATATGCCTATGCTGAAAGGCCGTGATCACGTGAGCCACTATGATCCCACTTCAGGAGGTCTAGGTATCCTGAATGTGGAAACCCGCCACAGGTGGTGTCGAGATGGCATACCTGGAGGTGTGCGGTTACCACGCCCATGCATTGTCGAAAGGCGGCAAGCTTAGGTGGGGGTACAATATCCACCCACTGTCGAGGGGTCCCGAGGAGGCACACGGCAGGTGGAAGCCTACCGCAGTAAGGTCCAGACAGTGTCGGCCTATACTGAGGGTGTGAGTTTATTCCGTCATACTAGTGTCAACAGAGGACATTACTATGGTGGGAATAACACCTATTCTGTTATGCTGCTGTATTCTGTTACGCTGTTATATGCTGCTATGCTGTTATATTCTGTCATGCTGTTTTATTCTGTTATTCTGCTACATTCTGTTAAACATGTTACGCTGATGATTCTGCTGCACGTATTCTACTGAACTCTGTTATGTCTGTATTGGATGATTCTGTGATGCATATTCGGGTGATTCTGTTATGCTGAGTGTACTCTGATTATATGCTGTTATTCAGTTTGATTAGAATATATAATCTGCTGTTATGCCGTACCGTCAAGAGCACGCTCGAGACGGCTTATACGAAATGTTAATCAGCCCGAGAATGCCATGTCACATAATAATGCTGATAAAGCCGTTTAGATAGGCCAGATAATAAATAATAGGTTGATTAGTATGTATGTTCACTAGAGATCTCTGAGTGGCCTGAAGTCCGACATAATCTGATGTACGACTCAAGAACTAAGGTTATTTCCACTGAGAACCTACCGTTCTCATTCCCCACTGTTTTATGACTTCAGGTACAGAAGAGGACGAGTCCTATTTTGAGGATGCCGAGGAGCCGCTAGAGAAGCCATGAGCGGCTAGGACTGGATGAGCTTAGCGAAATATAGTTATTTAATTTTGCCAAGGACATACTAAGTAGCATTCTAGTAGTCCTTGTCTTTTGATGCTGGGTATTTTGGATTCTGTATGTGACACTTTAATCTATGTATATATTATGTATACAATGATGTGACTTTGTATGGTGGACCCACTGGATGTATATTACAGTTTCTAAGTATGATAATATTATCCGCTTTGCTATATCTGTTTTATTCCAACGCATGGCTCTATTTTAGTATAGATGTGATATAATTAAAAGTTCAAAATGGGTCCTTATGTTATTAAGCAACAACTATTTTCGAAATGTAACTATGGACTAGAGTATTTTGACCAAGTAGACAACAACCTAGTGAGCTTTGTTTACTACGTACGGGTAAACAGTTAG
>QANU01042071.1:9452-21161 GCA_003254905.1 Nissolia schottii
ACGTCCGGACATAAACAATTAATGAACAAACATAACCTAAAATACACTAAGGGTAAAATTGGAAAGTAAATATATGACCCAAGGCCATTAAGCCCCACAACCAACCCCTAAAACCGAAGCCCTCATCCCAAAATTCCCTAAGTTTCCATTTCATCAAAAACTTCCAAAAACCTAAAGCTTTCCAAATTTCTCCAAAGCTCCATCAAGGTGAAATCATCATCCTTTGTTCTTCATCACCTTAAATCACTCTCAAATCACTCAAGGAAGCAAGCTAGCATCAAGGCTAGAAAGCCTTTTAAAGTGGAATCCAAGAATCCAAGGTTCCAATCCCTAAATCTCCATAACCTAGGTTTTGTGCTTTCTTGACCTAGGAGCTTCAAGCAAGCTTCAAGTCCATCTTTCCATCACCATGATTCATTCCTAATCATCTAAGGAAGGCTAGGAAGAGTTGTTGATGAGTTTTCAGCATGTGGTAAGAAGTTGAGCTTCCATAACTCATGTTTGTTCTAATTAGGTTAAGTTATTATTTTAGGTCAAGAAACCTTGAAGTAAGCAAGCAAGGCTTGGTTTCCTTTTCTACTAGCATCCACAAGTCCTTGAGGAAGTGGGTAACCCTAGTTCTTCACCTCTTTGATGGTGGCTAAGTGTTGTATGCTTGTATGGAATTGTATGTGAATTTTGAGTTATGGACATAATGTTAGGACTTAGGGAGACAATTCTGAAGGGTCTTGTGACCTGGATTGGATGTGGTTATTGTGCTTGAATTATGTGTGAGACTCATGTAGGGTTCCATGGAAGCAAAGGGGAGAAAATGGAAGAGATGAGCAATTCAGTTTTCATGTCTCGAACAGGGGCCGCTGAGCGAGGTCTCAGGCGCCGCTGAGTGAGACAAGACTTACGTGGAAAGTGAAAAAGATATTTTTAAAGTAAGGCGGTGGAAGAAAATTCGGGAAAATTTCAGCCGCTGGGCGATAAGGTCAATACCGCTGAGCGATACAACCTTTATCGCCAAGCGCTAAGGTTCAAACCGCTGAGCGAACCTCAGTTTTCGCTGAGCGGCTTGAGGCTAAGGAAAGCTGATGGCACCCTCTTAAGGCTCATAGTATGGTATTTATGCTGTAATGATGATTGATAGTTGAATTGGATGCACGTGTATGCTGTATGTCATGAAATAGTATTGACTATGCATGTTATGTGTACTTTATGATGAAATCTGTGCTAGGTCATGCATTCATGAGACACTTAGTTAAAGACATGATAATAAACTCAGAGATAAGTAAAGATGCTGAAATGAACCATAGGGAAACCAGTATGCCATGCTGCAGGTACCATTAATGCTGCTGAACTAGGGCCAATGCCCAATGCTGCTGAATAAGGGCCAATGCCCAATGCTGCTGAAATATGGCTATATGCCACATGCTGAAAAAGGCTATATGCCTATGCTGAAAGGCCGTGATCACGTGAGCCACTATGATCCCACTTCAGGAGGTCTAGGCATCCTGAATGTGGAAGCCCGCCACAGGTGGTGTCGAGATGGCATACCTGGAGGTGTGCGGTTACCACGCCTATGCATTGTCGAAAGGGGGCAAGCTTAGGTGGGGGTACAATATCCGCCCACTGTCGAGGGGTCCCGAGGGGGCACACGGCAGGTGGAAGCCCACCGCAGTAAGGTCCAGACAGTGTCGGCCTATACTGAGGGTGTGAGGTTATTCCGTCATACTAGTGTCAACAGAGGACATTACTATGGTGGGAATAACACCTATTCTGTTATGCTGCTGTATTCTGTTACGCTGTTATATGCTGCTATGCTGTTATATTCTGTCATGCTGTTTTATTCTGTTATTCTGCTACATTCTGTTAGACATGTTATGCTGATGATTCTGCTGCATGTATTCTGCTGAACTCTGTTATGTCTGTATTGGATGATTCTGTGATGCATATTTGAGTGATTCTGTTATGTTGAGTGTACTCTGATTATATGCTGTTATTCAGTTTGATTTGAATATATAATCTGCTGTTATGCCGTACCGTCAAGAGCACGCTCGAGACGGCTTATACGAAATGTTAATCAGCACGAGAATGTAGTAAGCAAGAGTAGTACCCATGTCACATAATAATGCTGATAAAGCCGTTCAGATAGGCCAGATAATAAATAATAGGTTGATTAGTATGTATGTTCACTTAGAGATCTCTGAGCGGCCTGAAGTCCGACATAATCTGATGTACGACTCAGGAACTAAGGTTATTCCCACTGAGAACCTATCGTTCTCATCCCCCACTATTTTATGACTTCAGGTACCGAAGATGATGAATCCTATTTTGAGGATGCCGAAGAGCCGCCAGAGGAGCCATGAGCGGCTAGAACTGGATGAGCTTAGCGAGATATAGTTGTTTAGTTTTGCCAAGGACATACTGAGCAGCATTCCAGTAGTCCTTGTATTTTGATGCTGTGTATTATGGATTCTGTATGTGACACTTTGATCTATGTATATATTATGTATACCTTATACTATGTGACTTTGTATGGTGGACCCACTGGATGTATATTACATGTCCTATTTATAACAATGTTATCCGCTTTGTTATATTTGTTTTATTCCAACGCATGGCTCTATTTTAGTATTGATGTAAGACAAACAAAAATTTAAAACGGGTCCTTATTTTATGAGCAATGACTATTTTCAAAAGATAACTGTGGACTAAGGTATTCCGACCAAGTAGACAATAACCTAGTGAGCTTTGTTTACTACGTACGGGTAAATAGTTAGCTAGGGTGTTTCACTTACCTTCTTGCATGATTACACCTCCTATGCCAATTCCACTAGCATCACATTCAATTTCAAAAGTCTTACCAAAATCTAGAAGAGGTAGTAATGGTGCACTTATGAGTTTTTCTTTGAGGTTTTGGAAAGCTTTCTCTTGAGTATCTCCCCACTTAAATGGAACATTCTTCTTAAAGAATTTGGTAGCAGAGCTGTGGTTGACACGGTAGGAAAAAAATCAGTTTTTGTTCCACAATTACAAAAAAAAAAGCAAAAAGCAAAAAAAAAACGAAAAAAAAGAAAAAAAAAGAAAAAAAAATCTGGTATTTATTTGAGTTATTATCTTTTGTTTCCAGAATTTTGTGGTTTCTTTGTTCTTCCTTAATTTCCTAGTTTTCTTCTTATACTACCTTTCCAACCCACCGTTGTAATAATTAGACCAGCCACTTCATTATAATTGGTTGAAGTTGAGTAATTGGCATTTTGAGTCATATAAGGATTTAGGTTGCATAAGAGCTTTTGAAGATATTGAGTGATTTGAGAGTTGTGAGATTATTAAGAGTGAAGCGTAAACACGAGTGGTAAAATTCAAGAGTGAAAACACTTTGGTGTGATAATTTGGTGAGGTCCTATTTTTTTTTCTATTTTTCATTACCATGGCAGGGAATGAAGAAAATGCACACGGGTTAGCACCTATCCAAATGCAAGCACTAGTAGGACAACTTGAAATATTATGGAATAGCAAATTTGAAGAACATCATGAAAGAATGGACCAAATGGAGAATCAAGGTGATGCTAGACATAATCCTTCAAACAATTCTAGTCATGATGGATCGTCTCATATAGATAGGGTGAGCCAAATCGAGGAGGATGAAGATCATCATTTAAGAAGGAGAAGGCGTCATCCTAACCAAAGGAGGCATAGAAATAGAGAAGAAAATCTGGGAGGAGTTAAACTCAAAATTCCTTCATTTCAAGGCAAAAATGATCCAGAAGCCTATTTGGAGTGGGCGATGTAACATCCCGTGTTTCGACGAGCTGGTAAATGATCCGTGGACAGCCGAGAACGGCCGGGAAACGTCGAGGAAGCGAGGGAAGCAGAGTTCAACCTCCGAAACCCTGGAAAATTTGAGAAACGGACTAGGTTTAGCTGTTTTATAATTTTCGGGAGCCGCCGGACGAGTTTCGACTCGAACGGAAATTTCCCGGATACTGAAAAACGTCCGTGGGATTTTTTGGCACGGCAAAGAGTCCCTGGTCCCCGAGGAAATTGTTTCGGGCCGAAGGGAAAAATAAATGGGTTGTAACGGTATGTCCGGAATATTTTTAGGGCAACCGGGAGTAAGACTTTTCGGACAAAACGCAATCGAATAAAAACGAAGCTGGATAAAAGGAATTAACTTATGAAGGAAGTTAAGTTATAAATAAATAAATAAATAAATAAATAAATAATAATATAATAATAATAATAATAAATAACAACTGAAGCAGAGCTTCAGCAAAACATTAAAAAGAGAAAAGAAAAGTAAAAAGAAAAGAAAAGAACTTTTTACTGTGCGTGGTTATTTATAACCTCGTAACCTCTCAGAAGTTAGATTTCGTGGGCGACCGAGGGTTTCGTTCCGACACATCTAGAGCTCGTGCCGGAGTCTCCGAAAATTAGCTGGAGCACGCCATTGTGAAGAGGACAATCTCCCCTTCAGAGTCACCGAATCAGAATCTCGATCGGAGGTGGGTAATCCTAAGCCCACTGTCTATGTGGTTTAAGTTTTATCTGTATATGTGTTTAAATGTATATCTGACTAAAGATCTGATTAGTAGTATTTTGGGGGGATATTGGTTTAAAGGGGTTTTGGAAAATATTGCAAAATGAAACGCATAACTGTACTACTTGGAACCCTAGAAACAGTGGAAAAATAAGAACTGGAGTCTCGGGAGGCAATTTTTCCAGCTAGCATTCGAATACTACAGGAATTCAGTCGAATGAAAGCCCAAAATGAGCTTTCCTTCGAATGAGTTCCTCAATAGTCAAATGAGGCGAATTTTTAGGAATTCAATCGAATGAATCCCCTCGTATTCGAATGAAAGGATGCCGAGGGAATTCAGTCGAATGAAAGCCTATTCCAATCGAATGAAAGGACTCCGAAGGATTTCATTCGAATACCACAGCAAGTATTCGAATGAAACCTGGCAGAGTTGGGAGTTTAATGTTTCTAAGGGATTCAATGAGTAAGGTTAGGCCATATTTATGTATTTGAGCATGCATCATGAGGATGGGATGTCACTTAGGAGTTAGGACAACCCTAGAACACTAGAGGTCAATGACTTAATGTTCAAGAAAGCATAATGGAACTTAGGGAAATACGTATATAGTTATATGTTAGGAAAGCACTCTCTTGGCAAAGTCTTACAAGTGAATTGGTCGATGTGTTACCTTGCCCGTCCTTACAAGTTTGGATTGGTTATCGAATCAGTCGCCCAAGGGTGGATTGATTTGAAGAGGTTAATGACACTGGAAGGTAGAGGATGGATAGTAAAAGGAGGAAGTAGAGGAAAAAGCGCTAACCCGGCAAGCCGGTACGCGTATGGAGATAGAGAGATAACCCGGCAAGCCGGTATGCCTAAAGAAAATATGCACTAACCCGGCAAGCCAGTATGTGCCAAAGTGGAGAAGAAGGACGCTAACCCGGCAAGCCAGTACGCGTAAGAGACCCCCAATGCCCCCATGCACTATTTAGCTATGTATTTATAATTGATTGAATGATTGAATGTGCATTATTATTCATTTATGATTGTTTGTGTAATATGTACCGTCAAGGGAACGACCCGAGACGAGTAGCTTAATTACAATCGAAAGATAGGAGTCATAAGCACGCAGCCATAGTAAGAAAGACTAGTTCCTAATCACCTAGTTAATTTTAGATAAAGTTGTTCAGGGTTTTAGTAAAAGATAATAATCAGTAGGGTTTGTAGTATGCATGATCACTTAGAAATCCCCTGAGCGGCCTGGAGGATACTCGAGTAAATGAACCATTAGCAGCCACAGGAGACTCACTGAGGACCTAGAGTTCTCACCCCCACTCGATTATGGATCCAGCTTACAGCCATGACTTTGCCACCGGCCAAGGATGTTTGGCTATTCACGTGCACACGCATGCGCAACTACCGCACCGATATTCTCTTGGAGACGAACACTTTCGCTCCCGCATGCCTACCAGACGAGCCTGATCATCCTCCCAGGCAGAGGCTTGGAGCCCTAGGTACTTCGCCACTGAACCCTATTTGGGTGGACGAGTGTCCGGGGAGCAGCAGCAGGGATCCGATTTGCCTCAACGACGATGAGGAGATACCTCCTTCGGAACCAGAGCAGACGCCTACACCAGCCTCGACGCCAGCTACTGATCCAGGTGCGTACACCTCGCCGGTTCGAGCTCGAGGTCGCCGGACCGCTGCACGAAAGAGGATACTAACCGCCCGACCACATCGCTTCACCCCACGCGGCTTCTCGGCGGTGATAGACCTGAGTAGTAGTGAGGAGGAGGAGCCTCTAGAGCGTCTAGGATACTCTGAGTAGGTGGAGGCCAGCCGGACCCGAGTGCAGAGTTAGGGTTTTGTGCCGTACACGAAGTGAGTAGTGCCGCTCGTGTACGTAGTTTGCTTTTAGTTATTACGTTTGTATATTATTGCTACTGATGTATGTATATTATTATCCAACTGGATGAGACTTTGTATAAAACTTATGTACTATAATCAAATGGTGTGTTATGTACATTCGGGCCCCTATGTGTATCTTTTGCCGATAGAGCTCCACATTACAGGTATGTACTCGTACTCTCTTATCTTTTAGTTATGCTGTTATCTGTTGTATTACTCGTAAGGCTCATTACTTTTCATATACATGTGTTTGCAAAAGAAGTTTCAAACTGGCTCGTATTTTTAGTAACCCTAATTTCAATTGATAAACTAGAACGATAATAGTTCACAGCCCAGCATTTAACTACCTAGCCAGGGAAACCTATGACTTAAGCATAGGCCAACTAGCTAGGGTGTTGCAGTTGGTATTAGAGCAGTTAGGTCCAACGGAGCCTGAGGACTGAGCTGCACTATGCTTCCGAGCATGATTACGGTGCCCCCTCGACGAGTTGAGATGTGCTGGACGGTGAGCGTCGGTTCCTGTNCTCTAGAGCGTCTAGGATACTCTGAGTAGGTGGAGGCCAGCCGGACCCGAGTGCAGAGTTAGGGTTTTGTGCCGTACACGAAGTGAGTAGTGCCGCTCGTGTACGTAGTTTGCTTTTAGTTATTACGTTTGTATATTATTGCTACTGATGTATGTATATTATTATCCAACTGGATGAGACTTTGTATAAAACTTATGTACTATAATCAAATGGTGTGTTATGTACATTCGAGCCCCTATGTGTATCTTCTGCCGATAGAGCTCCACATTACAGGTATGTACTCGTACTCTCTTATCTTTTAGTTATGCCGTTATCTGTTGTATTACTCGTAAGGCTCATTACTTTTCATATACATGTGTTTGCAAAAGAAGTTTCAAACTGGCTCGTATTTTTAGTAACCCTAATTTCAATTGATAAACTAGAACGATAATAGTTCACAGCCCAGCATTTAACTACCTAGCCAGGGAAACCTATGACTTAAGCATAGGCCAACTAGCTAGGGTGTTGCAGTTGGTATTAGAGCAGTTAGGTCCAACGGAGCCTGAGGACTGAGCTGCACTATGCTTCCGAGCATGATTACGGTGCCCCCTCGACGAGTTGAGATGTGCTGGACGGTGAGCGTCGGTTCCTGTGAGGCTGATTACCTCAGGGTTCGCGGACGTCAGTGGACGGCCATGTCGCCCGTAAGAGATGTGGCACGACGTTGTTTATGGGTGAGGGTTTCCTAAGTCTCCCCGAAAAGCCCCGAGGGGTGGAAGGGCTACCGAAACCTTAGAAATTTGAAGGGTGCGATGTTAATCTAGCCCCGAGATAGCCCGAGGTGGGCCGGAGGGTGACCAAGGTGAAGAAGGCAAGAGGGAGGTACTCAGGGGTCCCCAAGGGAAGCAGGGAGCTGGGAGTTAAGAGGGAAAAGGTTGAGAAACACTTAGGGTAAATTTTTCCAGCAATCATTCGAATGTTGCATGAAAATTTCTTTCATTCGAATACTAAATCTGCATTCATTTGAATGATGACAGCAAAATTATCCATTTTACAAGACATTTTGCATTCTGTGCTTTGTTTCCACCCGAGGCCTTCCCATTTCAGTTCCCTACCTTATTTGGGACTGGAAGCCAATGAGTATCACGATGAATTCTGCTGGATTCCCGATTTTACCCCTTCATATGCGAAGCTTATATGTTATGGGTTTTTCCCCATTCAAGGTTCGATTTCACCGAATTCTAGAATCCAAATTCGTTTCCGTGTTGCTACGGTGCATTTTCGAGTCCCAGACCTAGCCGTGAGTCGTTACGGCCGTTAGGTCCGTTAATGGCTTATGGAATGCCCCTTTTGACGACGGCATGCCACTTATGTGCCCCACCGTTGTGAATTAGGTTTAATCCCTTCGCGTGGCTTTCCTTTTTTTCCAATGGGTGCCAAGGAACTAACCGAGGGTTAGCCGGGAGCCGTTGCCCCCAAAATTACCATTTTGCCCCTGAGCCCTAATTTACCCTAAAGTCCTCCATATCCCCGAATTCTTCTCTCGTTTTGTGAATCAGGATTAAATTTCCTCGAAATAGGTGCATCATGGGAGGTACCTAATGTCTCAAAACCTTAAATTGCCGCACACGGACCAAATTACCCTTTTGATGTCTAATTGAACTATTAAACACATAATTAAAATACATTAATGGCAGGATTAAGGAAAGCAAAGAAAATATGGACTTTTCATTAATAACTAGCCGAGAATACATAGGTTAGGAGTCCGTTCGACTCATTACACGCCAAATCCCCAAAATACCCTAGCCTATGATAAGCTATACAAAATTGCCCTTAAGGCCACTATACATAAACCTACCTAACCTAACCCTAGAAAGTCCTACCAACCCTACTCAGCCTCCTCAGTGGCTGGTGTCGGATCCTCCTCCATCACCGCTGGAGCTAAACTTGAGGATGAGGCCCCTCCAGCTGTGGAAGACAGAGTCCACCCCAGGTGCTTGTAGACCGCGTCCAGGTCCTGATTCATCTGCCCCATCATATGCTCGAGCTGCTCCAACCGCGACATGTCCACACTCAGCTCATCGAACCGGCTCATGAGCAGGTCCATCTGCTGAGAGGCGAGACCGGGAGCTGTAACTGACTCCGATGGGCTCGGAGCTGTAGTAGCTGGAGCTGCGGGACAAGCAGGAGCCGAGGGAGAGGAAGGAGCTGCTCTCTTCTTGGCACGACTACCCGATGGCTCGTCGTACACTAGCTGGCCATTCTTGTGAGTGATGTGCATCTTGGCCAACCAGCCAGAGTCCACCTTCCAGGTAACCTTCGACGTCCACTTCTGCTCACCTGAAACACCAAAAAGCATCAACAGAAATTCCCATTAGTAAACCCTAGGGCTGCGTAATCCTTAAAAAAAACATTAAAAAAAACTTAAATAAAGAAACCATCAAGAGCTAGAAACATACTCTCTACTGGAACCTGGAAATAATCCAGAATTTTGGAAATCTGCACGGCGTAGGGGAGAGCACTGCCCCGAGTTCGTGCCTGTGCCATGCGGTGCATCATGAGCAAGGCCCAGTTAAGCTCGTGTCCCTCCACCAATGCCCACAGCACCAAGCAATCGTCCCGAGATAATACGGAGTGGTTCCCGCTCCTCAGCAAGTAATGGTAGATGCGCTGATCCACCGGTAGGCCGCTGACCTGTGGCCTATTCTTCGAGCTTTTGATGCCCGAATGCCCAATGGTGCCTAGGGCTAAGTCCTCCGCGAATGGAAGCCCTGCGGTAGTGACTGCCCACTCCGAAACCCCGAACGTCAGCTCGTGCCCGATGGCAGGAATCTCGAGCACGACCCCGAGCAACTCCAAGGGCAGCTCAATCGGCACGCCACTGACCTCGATGGTCAGAATGTTGTCAGTCATCCGCAGGTTATTGTAGAAGACTCGTACCAGCTGCGGATACACAGGGCGGCTGATACACGCGAACTCCAGCAACTCGGCGGAGTCCAAATAGACGAGGACCTCCGGTGCAATCTCCTCGAAGGTGTCACGATCGAGGATTTTCGGCTCCATAATATCTCGCTCCTTGACGTTAGCCTCGAAGTTGCGCCATTGCGCTTCCGAGGAAAACCAACGAGGGTAACTGGGAGCAGAGGAAGACCCCGGGTTCTTGGAACGCGAAGGCCTGCTGCCTGGATGACTCATAATGCAGATGGAATTGATTTGGGAGAGGGAAAGGAGAAAGGGGCACAGTTTTGGGGTGAGGAAGAGAGGGAGGAGCCGCGGATTGAGGCTAAGAGAGAGGGGAAACCGTGGTGGAGCATGGTGGAGGCAAGGAGGAGCTATGGCCGAGGGAGGAGGGAGTGAGGAAGCAAGAAGAGGGAGGTGGTGAGAGAGAGAGAGGCGCGCCTTAGCTCTGCTAGGGTTTTGCTCGCGGGAGAGAGTGGAATAGGAAAATGAGAGGGAAAGGAGAAGAATCGTTTAAAATGGCATCAGATCACAGTTCATTCGAATGAATCCCGACGTTCATTCGAATGAATTAGTGAAAAATGTTGGTATTCGAATACTCTATTCGAATTACTCAAGAACTCTGCAAATCATTCGAGTGAATGATCATAAGGGATTCAAATGAAGAACCCTAGGGATGGATTTTAGGGTTTCCTTGAGTACCGAAGGGCCCGGGAAAGCTAGGGTTTTCTGGGGCAACATTCTGAGACCCCTACGTGACTTGACTAGGGTTAGAGACGTAACCCTGCTCGAATTTCGGGACGAAATTCCAGTAAGGGGGCTGGAATGTAACATCCCGTGTTTCGACGAGCTGGTAAATGATCCGTGGACAGCCGAGAACGGCCGGGAAACGTCGAGGAAGCGAGGGAAGCAGAGTTAAACCTTTGAAACCCTAGAAAATTTGAGAAACGGACTAGGTTTAGCTGTTTTATAATTTTCGGGAGCTGCCGGACGAGTTTCGACTCGAACGAAAATTTCCCGGGTATTGAAAAACGTCCGTGGGATTTTTTGGCCCGGCAAAAGAGTCCCTGGTCCCCGAGGAAATTGTTCCGGGCCGAAGAGAAAAATAAATGGGTTGTAACGGTATGTCCGGAATATTTTTAAGGCAACCGGGAGTAAGACTTTTCGGACAAAACGCAATCGAATAAAAACGAAGCTGGATAAAAGGAATTAACTTCTGAAGGAAGTTAAGTTATAAACAAATAAATAAATAAATAAATAAATAAATAAATAAATAAATAAATAAATATATAATATAATAATAATAATAAATAACAACTGAAGCAGAGCTTCAGCAAAACATTAAAAAGAGAAAAGAAAAGTAAAAAGAAAAGAAAATAACTTTTTACTGTGCGCGGTTATTTATAACCTCGTAACCTCTCAGAAGTTACATTCCGTGGGCGACCGAGGGTTTCGTTCCGACACATCTAGAGCTCGTGCCAGAGTCTCCGAAAATTAGCTGGAGCACGCCATCGTGAAGAGGACAATCTCCCCTTCAGAGTCACCGAATCAGAATCTCGATCAGAGGTGGGTAATCCTAAGCCCACTGTCTATGTGGTTTAAGTTTTATCTGTATATGTGTTTAAATGTATATCTGACTAAAGATCTAATTAGTAGTATTTTGGGGGGATATTGGTTTAAAAGGGTTTTGGAAAATATTGCAAAATGAAACGCATAACTGTACTACTTGGAACCCTAGAAACAGTGGAAAAATGAGAACTGGAGTCTTGGGAGGCGATTTTTCCAGCTAGCATTCGAATACTACAGGAATTCAGTCGAATGAAAGCCCAAAA
>QANU01042104.1:0-15618 GCA_003254905.1 Nissolia schottii
AAAAGATCCCTGCAGTTCAAATATCATAGAAAACAACATTAAAGTCCAAGTCCAAGGTAATTGTCATCTCGTCTTACAAAAGAGTTGGCAGTTATAATTCATAACATAATCACCACTTTGAAAGAAAAGGAAAAGAAATGCATGGACATTTAGAAATTGTACCTGAAGATCCAGATATCTAAGAAGAAGCACCTTGCGGATTCCCACACTCTTAGCAGCCTCCAACATATCTGAAGGAAGGGTAGCCCCTCGAGCCTGCGTCTCTCTCATTACCTCCTCATACTTCAATATTGGCCCAAACTCCTCTTCTTCTTTGTCACTACCATCATCATCATCGCCACTGCCACCGCCACCACTTCCATCTCCTGCTCCGCCACTCCCGAAACTCCCATTACCACCACTGCCATCAAACACAACCCCATTATCACCATTTCTACTAGTTACAGAGTCCGACTCACTATCCCAAACTTTATGGTCCGTTTTAACGACACTGTCACCTCCCTCTATCGGAAACTCTATTGTAGTTACAGCAGATTGTGATTCAGCCGGCGGCTGCGACATACACATAATAAAAAATGTTTCTTTCTTTTGCATAGATATACCACACTTTTTCACAGACAGGACTGGTAATGCAGCCTCCTTCAACACACCCCTGAAACTCAACCTAATCAAATTCGAATCCTGATTTCCCAGCTTCCTCAAAAAAGCTTCTTTCCTTAAATCCAACCCACGAGCAACCCCAAAATTCGAAGAACAACCCGCCATTATCCACAAATGATTGTAGCTCCTGTCACTAAAAACCTACCCCAAAAAGTCGACAAATTCTTTAGTTTCCACTCAGTAAACCCCAGGAAAGGAAACTATCAGCAGCCAAATCAAACAAAAATGAAACCAATCAGAACACACCCCTAATCGGCTTGAGACACACACACACACACACACACACACACACAGGGCTCAAAACAAAACAACCCATGAACCAAACAAATGTATGCTTCTGAAAATGTTCTAAAAATCAACAAAACTCCCAAGCAATGTAATTTCTATACATGATAGACAGTCCACTAAAAGCACCAAGTAAAAAGAGCTTTAAAAAAATTATGATGGAAACTGTAAAATCTGCAAAATGACATTTAAGGAGGAGAGGGTAAGAAAACTTACCTTGTTGGGAACAGTGGCAGAGTGAGTTAGGGAGAGACACAGGAAGTGGGTAGACGCGGCGGAGGAGGGTAACCGCTGTTAAGTATGTTGTTGGATTTGGCTTTTGCTGTTCCCCTACTTGTGGCGCGGTTGCAGCTTGAGATTATATACTTCGGAGGTTCACGCCATCGAATGGAAATATACAATTGATCAATATAATTAATTATTAGCATCCTCCACGTGGGAATCTAGCGTAACTAAGGGTCGGGAATATATCCTCTTACCTGGATTTAAGTTTAAAAAAACATAATTCATATATAACATAAGAGAAAAATAAAAAATGAGCAATTACATATGATAAAATCATTTGAAAAATTCATGTGAGAAGATTCATTTTTTTTTATGGGTCACCTTCATCTTAACTCATTGTTCAGTTTGAGAGAATTTTGGAAAAAAGAAATTGAGTAAAGAGAAAATGGAGATAAATTGTACTTTTTCATTGTTTGGACAAGAAGAGAAAAAGGAGAGAATTTTAATTAATGATTTAATGGTGAAATCTCTCACATTATCCTCTAAAGTAAAGAATCTCACATTAGAAGGTCTAAATCCAATAAAATGACATTTTTAACCACATTAATAACCCCATGTAAATAAAGTAATAAGGACATATACATGGTTTTAAACTGACTCTTTCACAATTTAAACTCTCTGTCTCTCTAAAAAAATTCTCTTTTCTCTCTAGAAATCTTGTGGAGTTGAATTTTTGGTTCACAGTACAATGGAAGGTGGAAATTTGATGCGTCTTAACAATGTCGATCACATCTAACCTCGAGTGAACACACAGGTACGTAGATATTTTTACCATAACGTTTTTGTGTTTTTATTTATGCTAGTGTTATAGAAATTATAAAAACTTTTAGTGCAAGTGAAGTGTTTGATGAAATGCCTTCAATATTAGATTTATAGATTTATAATTAAAATGTTTGATTGATTGATAAGACAGAGGTTAGGTTAATGTAGGTCAAAAATGCTAGTGTAGATTTATAGATAAAATGTTTGGTAGATAGATAAAATGTTGATACTGAATGAGTATTTTATTGAACTTAAATGTTAGATCTATAGAGTTGCTATAGATTGATGAGGTATATGTAAACTTTTGGGTAGATTGCTAAGATAGAATAGTTAATCGATTAATTTATGGATTTCTTTGTAAAAGAAACTAATTTCACAGCATGTGTTGTAGTATTTTACAATTTTGATTCGAGTCACTTTTTATGAGCATAATTAGTTTGAATATCTTTTTTTATGTAGCCTCGAGTGTTAGAGACGAAACGATACACAAATTTTCATGAGCCGCATCCGTTGATGGAACAGGGATTGGTGGCTGCCCGATTATGAGATGTTACGTGTATTATGCCAACATTCTCGTATGACAGAGCATTGGTCAGTGTCTTGGAAGAGAGGAATGCAAGTGATCACATGTATCATGACTTGAAGATGATGTTTTGGTGGCCTAGAATAAAGAAGGACATAGCTGAGTGGAGTAGCAAAAGCTTAGTATGTCAAAAGGGGAAGATAGATAGTTTGGTTTATTGAAGCCGCCTCCTTTGGAAATGGGAGGGTATATCCATGGTTTTTGTAATAGGTTTCTCCTTAACACAAGCTAGAGAGAGAAACCGGGAGTGAGAGGGCTGATTGCCTTGGGCCATGGGACCCACTTTCCAGTCCGGTTTGATCGTGTTTTGTTGTTCGCTGTCTGGTAATTTGAATACAGCTGTTCGAAAAATACTCCGATCGTATTTTCGTGATCTCCTAATTTTTCTAGTGAGGAATTTCGGTTCATCCAAGGTATTTGTAAATTTATTTTCCCAAAAGTTTTCTTTACAGATACCTTTAATGCACGATTGAATTATGGGGACAAAAGGCAATAAATTCGGCGTCTGCGGATTTTTGCAAAATTGTGAACCATCGCCTTATTTGGTGCTTTTAGGAAATAAAATGGGGATTTGTGATTCTAATCTAATTATAGTACTTATATATATATATTAATTATGCAAAATCATTGTAAGAGAAAAAAGCGGGATGTTATAGTAGACCTTTAACTTGTGTAAGGTGTGAGGACTGTTGATGTTCACTCACCATGAATAAATTCATAGGTTTTTAATTCTCTCTTCTTCTACTTTTCATATTTATTAAGTTATAGATTGATGTTTTGAGAGTGTGTTGAGTATTAGAGGATTAGGCAAAGTTCTATTTAGAATTGGGATGATGGGTTTAAAAATGATCACCTCTTGTCCATACTTATGATTATAAGGTTTTAGACAAAGAGTATTATTGATCAATCCTGAGGCAATCAAGATTGTGATTACCAAGGACAATTGACTCATGATCAAAGTGATTGCTTCATGATAACTATCACTCAATGAGCTTAGAAATGGTGACCGATAATGCATGACTCCTTGGTCTGAAAATACCTCGAGTGCAAGTACTCTTAAATTTTAATTTTTAACAAATTTAGTGACAACCAACCAATAAAAAAGAAAAGCCCTTTTTATCTTGCACATATAGGATAGAAATTTGCGTAATTCTTAAAGAGACAACTCGAGTTAATCCTTGTGCCACATTACAAGAAATTCAGCTTGGTTATTATAAATTGTTATTTGACTGGGGATTCGTGACAAATCCTTACATGTCAAATTTGGCATCATTGCCAGGGAATTATGCCATTGTTTTGTCTATCTAGAGTTTCTTCTCGATGCTCCATATATCGTTGTAGCGATCTTAGTATCACCACAACAATCAACATTGTTGTAGCAATCTATTTACCACTATAGCGATCCTATTCACCATAGCGATCCGATTCACCATAAAAACCAGAAAGATTTACTTTTTTTGTTGCCTTCAATTTCTCTTTCATATTTATTATTTCTTATGTATGACTCGTTGTGCACCTTGTGAAGAAGTACTTCCTATAGATCTTGAGATCGAAATGACTTTAAAATGTCTAAAGCAAGAATGGTTCAAACAAGGGAAACAAGCTACAATTTCTGACTTGTGTCCCACTGTTTTAGGTATAACCAATGACATGGCAAATGCCAACCAGATCTTGCAGCAATGGGCTACCCCCAATCTCTCCTATGAGCCAACTGGTGTGATTTTTCCTAATGAAGCCATGAATTTTGAACTAAAATTCAATTTTCACCATCACTTGGCTAAATTGCATGGGTTTGCAACAAAAAATCCACACTGGTACTTAGTCTTCATCTTCTCTCCACCCCCATACACCCCTTACATTTCAAAACAAGAAATTCATGTCCAATATGCTTGAGTTAAAGCAATTACGTGTCCAGCACCATACTCAAAACCCAAGGCCAATAAGCCTGAATCTTCTCCGCTTAATCCAAACTTAACCAATATGAAATTTTATACTCACACTTAAAACACACTGACAATAAAACAATGATATGCCTTTAATGAGATGCTCGGAAAAATCCATTATATTTCTCTCCTTCTATGAGTAATATCTCAAATTGGTTCATCTAACATTTCAAGTTGGCCTAATTAGTCTCCTAAATTTTTTCAACCAAATTGGTTTCTCTAAAATTTCAAATAAAATCGGTCAATTTAGTCCCTATTAACTTTAAAACGTAAAGCATGTTAGTCTCTCAATTAAGATACCAAACAGAGACCACCTACGTGAACATGAACAAGGTGATATGTCACCGTTAAACATGTGTCACTTCCACATCATTCATCTCCCTAAAGTAGTCCATGCCCAATATGTTGGAGTTTTTACAATGACATTGAAAATAGCAAGCTCCAGCACAAAAAAAAAAAGCTTTTTGATGTATCATTCCCATTCAAGATGAAGCCTACAAAGAAATTGCTAACATCGTTTCAATTTAGACAAAAGATGTGAAACTGAAACATGTTTAATGATGACACATCATCTTCACTACTAGAAATTTGACTATTACCGTCATAACATTACCATCGGCAACCAGCCGACGGTATTTCTGGTGGAAAACGGACTATGGCGACAGTAACAGCCGTGGAAAACGAACCGGGTTAGCTATACCGGCAGCATTGGTAACCGAAGGTAAAAGCGACGGTAATGTTGCGCGGAATAACGCGGGAAACACATTAGCGTCGGTGAGCGGCGACGGCAACATATTAGGATTACCGGCGACAAATACCGACGGTAAGTGTGTCGGATAAACCATTCTTCTTTTTTAAAAAACAACCGCCATGAAAAATAAATTTGAAAGGACGGATTACCGTCGGTATTGGTTAAACACCCAACGGTAACGCAAATAAATGAAAGGCATTTATAACTGACACATTACCGGCGGTATGTTGCGGTTCGACCGTCGGTAAGTAACCCGTGAACCAAAACTTCGTAGTCACTCGGTTTAAATGTGCAGTTATTACTGATCCGTTACCATCGGTGCATTCGTCTTTGGCGACGGTAAGTACCCCGAGAACCAAACCGTCGCCGTTTCAACGGTTAAATGTGCATTTATTACTGGTCCGTTACCGTCGGATTTCTAACTTAATCCAACGGTAATTTCCCCACAAACGAAACGTCGTCGTGTCAACAGTTAAAATTTATTACTTATGGGTTACCGTCAGGTATAACTGACGGTAAAAATAACATTATTTAACCCCCATTGCGCAGAGAACTCTCATTTTTCCCGATCACCAGCGCCGCCGCCCTCCTCTCTCTGCGCCACCGGTGACCATTGTTCTGCCGTCCCTGTCCCACTCCTCACTCTCCCTGCCCTTTCACCCTCATCGTCACTCTCCGTCGCTTCCACTCTCAGCCTGATCTCTCTCCCTCCCTCCCACTGTCACTGGCACCCCCTCGGTCTCTTCCCCGCGGTGCCGCTGCAGTCCCCGTGACCCCCGTGCCCTCCCTCAATCCATGCAGTCCCCACTGTGACCCTCCCCCTTACCCACTCTGACCCTCTCACTCTCCCTCTCCTCTCTTTCCCGCCACGCCGCCGCAGCCCTCTCCCCGTGACGTCACCAGGCCACCGTGTGGAAACCGCCTTGCAACCGCCACCACAACAGAGGGTGCAACCACCACCGTGCTGCCTTTTGCACTTTATATTTTTGTGTCTATTTTGTTAAATGTACGTGTTCTTGTGAAATGGAATTGTAAATTTTTTTGTTAATATTTTTAATATAATTCTGTGGTGTTTATGTTGTTTTGTTTTTGGGATTTTGTGGACTGATTTGATTAACGCCGCTGCAGGTTCTGCAAGCCGCCGTCGCCGCCGCGTTGCTGACGCAGAGTGCTGTCGCCGCCGCTGTAGGTTGTGGAAGCCGCCGCAGGCAACTTTTCTTTCACAAAAGGGTAATGTTGTATTAGTAATATAATATAATCACATACTTGGCTTATTGGTTTATGCTAGAGTAATAGTGAATAAAGACAATTTGACTTGTTAAAAACATATTGTGGATTAAAATAAAATTGTTAATATAAAAAAAAATTTGAACTGAATTGAATGTGAAAAGAAACTATGCATAGAATTTGTTAAAATTACAAACTTAATTTTATGTTAACCTGATGAAAATGCATATTATGGTTTTGAGATAAGAATCCAATTTGACTCTTGACACAAAATATGTAAGTGCAACTTATTGAACCGAAAACTTTATTGTGTCAATTTTGATTATATCAAAATAATAAAGAACAATGCATGTCGAATAGGTATTTTTTTAGTTGCCGGAAAAATGTGTGAGCTTTATTTGTGTTATTTTCCTTTTTCTCAAATTTTCTTTCTTATATAATTGATAAATTATTTACATATCCTATGAAAATTAAAAATTGGCCGGTAAAATTATATAAATGTCAATTTTGATTATATCAAAATAATAAAGAGCAATGCACGTCGAATAGGGATTTTTTTAGTTGTCAGAAAAATGTGTGATCTTTATTTGTATTATTGTCTTTTTTTTTCAGATTTTCGTTCTTATATAATTAATAAATTAATTACATATCCTTTGAAAATTAAAAATTGGCCGGTAAAATTATATAAATGTCAATTTTGATTATATCAAAATAATAAAGAACAATGCATGTCGAATAGGTGTTTTTTTAGTTGCTGGAAAAATGTGTGATCTTTATTTGTATTATTTTCTTTTTCTCAAATTTTCTGTCTTATATAATTAATAAATTATTTACATATCCTATGAAAATTAAGAATTGGCCCGTAAAATTATATAAATATAAATTTTGATTGTAGCAAAATAATATAGAACAATGCATGTCGAATAGGTATTTTTTTAAATGTCAGAAAAATGTGTGATCTTATTTTTATTATTGTCTTTTTTCTCAGATTTTCGTTCTTATAGAATTAATAAATTAATTACATATCCTATGAAAATTACAAATTGGCCGGTAAAATTATATAAAGGTGAAATTTTTATTACCTAAAAGATAAGTAATTTTTGTTATATTTTAAAAAATACTTTGTTTGAATTATTTTATTGCATTAATATTTGTCAAATTCTATTTCTTTATTAATTATTAAATCATGTATATTATTCACTAAAATTATAATCTCTTATATACAATATGTATATGTAGATTTTGCTTGTATTTAAAGTGAAAAACCAAATATTTAAATATTGCAAATAATTAATATTAGTGTCGCGCGTATACTTCTTGTTATTATTTTAATTGATTTGTTTGGGCAATTTCTTTTACATATACGAATTAAATTCTCTCGTAGCTTCGTTGTGATGTATTTTTACGTTGGTTTTTTTTCATAATATCCAACCATCTTTTGCATTTCTGTCTGATGCCTTTTTTTGTGTGTAGTACTTACACAGATAGCGTGCACTGATGGCCGGCGACAAAGGGAAGGGTAAAATGCCCGCGTACTACCCCGTACGAGCCGGGGGGCGACGGGGGAGGAGAGGCAGGATGGGCGGACGAAGCGGCGGAGGATCCAGTAGCCCATCAGATTGACCTCCAGTTAGGAATGGGTTCATACCCACCCCTGGTTTGGTGCAGCCGCAGTCGGGGGTGGTCTAATTAGGACAGGTTTGGGGTATTTTCTGACCCTCCATTGACCACTGATTATTCCCCTCCACTTGCTGGATATGGTCAGCCGCCAGATAGCACTCCTGCAGTCGTTGATGAGACCCCGAAGCCTAAGGCGCAATCTGACGTGAATGCCGAGACGTCACAGTCAGATGAGTCAAAGCCCCGCCTACAGGTTGACCATACTTTTAGCGGGTATGTCTTTAATGTGTTCATTTGTTTCTTGAGTAATTCCTAATCTTGGTATAATAATCATACTATTATATTTTATTAATGGAAATACGAATTTTGTATATATTTGGTGTGTATAGGTTTATAAATCACGCCGTCGCGAAGAGGTATGTGACGGAGGTCATCAAAAAGTGTTATACTCGTGCCGCCAAGAACTATTAGGCCTATAGCAAGGAGGAGAAAGCCCGCTTGTGGGACATCTTCAAGGTGATAAATGACCTTATTACTTTGCTTGTGTTTAGTGCTGAATTTAGCCGATTGTTAATTTGTGTTTCATTAATTGTTAGGATCACTTTGTGTACGATGAGGCTGATGTGGAGGCCTTGAAAAGGGTTTTCCACTATCAAGTTGGCCGACGTCTCCAGTAGCTCTATCGGGATATCAAGGAGGGGAAGACCTGGGAGCCCGATTGGATGACTGCGGACCAGTTGGCGTCCTTGAAGGCCTACTGGCAGTCCGACGACTTTAAGGTGAAGTCAGTAGCGTCGAAGCATGCACGGACTACCAGAAGGGATGGGAACGTCCACACGCTAGGATTTGCCACCCAGTGCGACACGCGAGTGCGACTGGTAATAACTAATGTTACTTTAAGATTGTTATTGTTGGACGAGTACTAAGGTTGGTTGTTTAACTTGACTATTTTATTTGGTTCATGCAGGGGAGAACTCTCGGGCGGCCGTCTACTGAGTCAGAGCTCTTCCGAGAGACCCACACACTTAAGGCCGATAAGACAAAGTGGGTCGACACATGTTCAGAGCAAACTGCGGTAAGTAGTTCACGATTGTTTTAAATTAGCTCTTTGATTTATATACCTGCAATTTAAATAACTTGGTTCAAATGTCATCAATTGCAAACGCAGGTGGCATTTGAGGATGCGCTTCGGGAGGCACAGACCCAGCAGTCCCAGTCGCACCCCCTGGGACAGTGCCGACTCCGATCGATGAGGAGGAGGTGTGGCTAACGGTTTCGGGCGGCTGGAACCATAACCGGGTTTACGGCCGTAGCGCAACGTTGACTGTGGCCACCAGGGGTGGTCGACGTCTGCCTGGTTCTGCGTCTTCGAGCACTCAGTCGGAGGCTGGCGCACTCCGCGAGACGGTGCACAAGCTGAACGAAGAACTGACACAGCAGGCGACGCAGATGGCCGAGGCAGAGAGAAAGCATGATGAGGCCGAAGCCATGCTTCATAGCCGAGTTAAAAAGACCCAGGATACATTAAAGAAGCAGAAGGACCGAATAAAAAAAATGTATGGCTGGATGATTCAAAAAATGGGTGGAGGCCCCAGTAACCCGGATGGGTCCAACGACGCAGGCTCGTTAGAGTTCTCCTCGTCCTCCGAGGAGGATAATGATGAAGATATGCCGCCGCCCAATTTGGGAGATTGAAGTAACATTTAAATATTTTTTTGTCTTCGCAAACATGTTTTTATTATATTGACATATTAATATTATATACAAGTGCGTTAAAATATATTCGTGGTAATATTATTTATGTCTAGAAAGCACGTTGAATACTAACGGTGACGTGAATATGTCAATGTCAATGTTTCGTTGTCTATATATTAATGGGGAGTAAGACTAACAATTTGTGCTGCTGCTGATTTTCTTAAAATATATTTTCAAGAAAAAGGATTTTTGAAAAGGTCTTTGAAAAATCCATATACGTACCCTTGTATATGAATCGATTCATATGGATATAATTAGATATGGGCTTGTGTTTTACAAGAGATTTTCTTTTGGAATTCTGAAAAGAATAATTGCATTTGAATATGATCAAAATTAGTTCCAAATTGGAAATGTTTTTCCCCCCGTTCAAGCTAAAATGTTATGCTTTAAGCTGGAAAAAGACGGTCGTAACATATACAATAAGAGAATGCTTATTTATCATGAACGTGTCCGGGAAAAAAATGCTTATATAAAAGAATGATTAAAACTATGCTAGTCAAAGGGGAAACAAAATTTGACTATTACCATCGGATATTATGATTACCTGACGGTAAATGGAGTGGCCAAAACGCCGACGGTAATGGGTACCTTTGCGTGACGGTAAGGTAATGATGAAGTTAGCGTCGGATGTTCAGTCCGGCAGAAAACTAATGATGAATTTAGCATCGGAGTTGTCCATATTACCGTCGAATTTATAAGCGGAAGGCGATTATTTTGTTTTGGCTCCAAATTTTGGCGCCAATTTTTTGTTACCGTCGGTGTTTCTCTTTGTGTAAACGGTAAAATCCCACGGTAACATGTTTAATGGAAACGACGCGTTTCGTTGTCTTAATTACTGTCGGATTTGGCCGACGGTAATAGAGCCCGATAACTCCCACGCTTCCTTTCCCTTCACCACCGAAACCTATTCTATTCTCTCCTCCATACTTCTCTTCTCTTCCACCCACACCCACAACCAAAGCTCAGCTACTCACTAGGGGCGTCCACCGCCGTTCCACCATCGTGCCCCACCACTCATACACCACTTTTAATTGTTAGAGGTAAAATAGTCTAGTGCCACTTTGCTTTGTGTTTTTTCATTTTAATGAATGTTGATGCTGCTGATTTTACTTTAATGCATGTGCTTCTTTGCTTAATTTGAAGGCTTCAGTGTTTAGCCCTTTTAGTTAACCACATTAGAGGAATCAACTCCACTATGAAGCTTATTTGATGACTCAATCATGTGTAGGCACTTCATGCAACATATTTTAATCTCCCTTTCGATTATCCTCTAATGCTTTATACATAGCTTTTATGAAATCAACAGTTAATTTGACATTGATGATTCATTGTCACATCTCATTTGTTCCTGTTCTACATTTATAATTTTGGATTTTGAGAAATTGATTGTCATTTTGTAAAAGTATATAAGAAAATCTTGAACGAGTTTGGTGATACTCATTGAGTACTATGATGAACAACTTTAATGTGTGTGTAAGTAGCTGTTGATGTTGCTTATTTTAGTAGAAATGTGGGTGTAGGTATCTTAATTGTTATTGATGATGACTTATTTTAGTATATATGTGGGTGAAATTAACTTGACTATGGGTTAATTTAGTAGCAATGTGGGTGAAAGTAGTATATAATTGTGCTTGCACTGGCTCAATGTGTATGGTTGTTTAACTAATTGTTATTGATTTATGCTAAGGATGGGTGCGATGCGGCCAGAGATGTTACAATGAAGTAGGAATCATCATCGACAAAGACGACTCTGTAAACGTGTGCGGCTAATTCCAACTGCAATTAGGTATGCCTTGAACCTGATGTGTTAGGATAGAGACTTACTTTAATAGGATAGGTTTGTAGGAATGGAGTTGTATGGTTGGATTGGGGAAAGGAATGCTTAGCGTGACTTTCCGACATTGTTTGACTTGATGTGCTGGCAACGGTGAATATGTGTTGTTTGCGGAGATTGGAGGGCATATGCTTTAGAACGGTTTAGGAAATATACGTGTGGAATACCTAATTGTTTTGCATCTAATTGATATTGTGTAATATACACGTAGGATACTTGAAAAAATGATTCCCACGGTCAGACATTGGATGTACGATAGATACTATGAGAACCGAAGAGTGATAAAACAAGAATATTTTGAGGGCGTCGACTACTTTTGTATAACCGCTACAACATTGTTGGGCTTCGAAAATAAATGTTGTCCGTGTTCATTGTGCAAGCGTTGCCGATATCTGGATGTTGAAAGGGTTAAGTTGCATCTGTACAAGAATGGGTTTGAGCCGCATTACTGGATATGGACCAACCACGGAGAAGTGGATGCCAACGGGGTCAATGAGTTTAGTAGACGGCATAATGGTGGAGCCAGCACAAGACACCCCCAGTATGCTAAATATGATGAACCAGTAGGGCCGGAGAATGAGGGTAATGATAGATTTGATGAATGGTTAACGATGCATTTACCGACACCATGCATGACGAAGAACCTAATCCGGAGGCTAAGCACTTTTATGGTTTACTTGAAGAAGCAAATACTCCACTTTGGGAAGGATCTGTACATTCAAGGTTGTCATGTGCGGTGCGGATGTTGACTATGAAATCGGACAGCAACCAAGCAGAGAGATCATTTGATCAGTGGCTTTCGTTTATCCAAGAGCTAACATCCTCGAATAATGATATGCCGGCGAACTTCTACAAAGCTAAGAAAATATTCTCCAAACTTGGCCTGCAGTCCTTAAAGAATGACTGTTGTCAAGCGGGGTGTATGTTGTACTATAAAGATGATGCAAGCTCAACTGAATGTAAATTTTGTGGGGCTGCTAGGTACAAACCTCCTCGAGTTGGTGGTGGGAGGTACAAATTAGTTCCAAACAGGGGGATGCATTACTTGCCCTTAATTTCAAGACTTAAACGACTGTTTGCCTCGATGAGCTCAGCACCACACATGAGATGGCACTACGAGAACAAGAGAAGTGATGGTACTATGACCCACCCATCTCATGGAGAAGCGTGGCAACACTTCGACAACGTTTATCCAGACTTCGCCACAGATCCTCGAATCGTCAGATTAGGTCTTTGCTCCGATGGGTTTGCTCCTAATAATCAGTTCAGCAAGCCGTATTCATGTTGGCCCATCATCGTAACACCGTACAATCTCCCCCCGAAATGTGTATGAAAGATCCATATCTGTTCTTGTCTTGTGTGATCCCCGAGCCGAACAACCCAAAAGCCAAGATCGATGTGTTCCTCCAACCGTTGATTGATGAATTGAACATGTTGTGGCATCCGGGCGTGCTTGCGTACGACGTGTCAATGAAGTAGAATTTCACACTGAGAGCATGTTTGATGTGGACTGTTAATCATTTTTCGGCTTTTGCCATGTTGTCTGGATGGAGTACAGCTAGAAGGTTGGCTTGTCCAGTTTGTATGGAAGACACTAAGGCATTCCGGCTACGAAACGGAGGAAAACAATCGTGGTTTGATTGTCACTGGGTATTCCTAGAGCCTGGTCACCCATTTCGTAACAACAAGTATGGATTTCGGAAGAATAGAATTGAAATTGACGAGCCACCGCAGAGATTAACTGGTTGCGAAATTTGGAGGAGGGTAAGATGGCTACCGAAGATAACTGAGACTGGAAAGGTTGGCCTTCCAGGTTACGGGGAACAACATAAGTGGACGAAGAGGAGCATATTCTGGGACCTGTCGTATTGGAAAGATAACTTGGTCTGTCATTGTCTCGATGTTATGCACATTGAGAAGAATGTATTTGATAATAGAATGCATACTGTCATGAACACTGACCAAACCAAGGATAACATGAAGGCGAGAATGGACTTGAAAGAGGTTTGCAGGCACCGTAAGTTGAATTTATAAGAGATTTCAGGTGGTCGTGTCATCAAACCGAAGGCTTGCTACACCCTCAACAAGCAGCAAGTTCAAAGTGTTCTTCGTTGGTTGCAGACTCTGAGATTACCCAACGGTTCTGCATCTAATTTGGCTCGGTGTGTTAACATCGCCTAAGGAAAATTGGTTGGAATGAAAAGTCATGACTGTCACGTGTTTATGCAATGTTTGCTTCCCATTGCGTTTAGAGAACTACCAAAGAACGTGCTGAAACCTCTATGTGAACTAAGTCAATTCTTCAAGTCATTGTGCTTGTCCATAGTTAATGTCTCAAACCTAGCAGTCCTATAACACAACTGTCCGATCGTCCTATGCCAGCTTGAAAGATTGTTCCCTCCTGGTTTTTTTTGACGTGATGGAACATTTGCCTGTACACTTGCCGTACGAGGCTCGAATGTGTGGCCCAGTTCAGTACCGGTGGATGTATCCGTTCGAAAGATGCATGGGAGTCTTCAAGAGAACTGTTAAGAATAGAGCTCAAGTTGAATGGTCGATTTACGAGGCATTCTTGACAAAAGAAACATCTTTATTCTGTTCGTACTACTTTGAAGCTAATGTTGATTGCAGTAGAACAACGGTGCCACGAAATTATGATGGTGGCGGAATGCCTAATCAGGCGACACTTTCTATATTCAATCCATCCGGTCGTCCGGCAGGAAAGGGTTTAGATTACTGGTTGAACGCGCAAGAAAAGGAAGCAGCCCACCTGTGTGTTTTGCTCAACTGTGAAGAAGTGCTACCCTACTATGAGTAAGTTCGTGTCGTCCATCCTTAATATAATTTCTTTGATGTACGTACATGAAAATACATTCGCTTCTTACCAGTACACTCCATTTTAGGATGTTTCAACGAGAATTTGGTGCCCAATGCACCGATCAAATGTTTCCTCCATGGTTTACAAATTATGTATGTGTTAAACGACAGATATGCTTAAACTGGCTAAAACTGTTCATGTCATAACCAATCTAATTAATAACATAACTTGGCTGTGCATATTTGTAGGTGCGTAATAATCTTAGGAACGACAGTAACTTGATGAGTTTGTCGTGAGGACCAATGAACAAAGCGATTAACTGGCCCATTTATTTTGTTAATGGATACAAGTTCCACACACAAAACTGGGCAGCTAATCAAAAGACAAACAACAGTGGTGTTTGTGTCAAGGGTGAATATTCCAATGCTGAGGAAACATGTTCCGATTTTTACGGAGTACTTCAAAAAATATTTGTATTGGAATATAAGCACAATGGCCCATCCAATCACGTTGTTCTCGTCTTCTTTCATTGGTACGATACTTCACCAAACGGAACACGAACTCATCCGGATTACTCCATTACTGAGGTTAATCATGCAAGGCGTTACAACGGGTATAATCCATTCATTCTTGCGGTAAGAGTAAAGCAAGAATACTATGCTAGCTATCCAGGAGCAACTCAGTCAAGTTGGAAAGTTGTTCTCAAGAGCAAACCAAGTGGCCACATTGAGTTGGATGGCATGCAACCGGCTGACCAATCATCGAATGATCAACCATATCAAGGGGCAGACATAATCCCTTCAACAATCGCCGTTCACACAACAGATACAATCACACTGGTTGCAGCAAACGACGAACCAAAGATACTTCAAATTGCCAACATTCATCAACAATTGCAATCAAACGTCGACAGTGACAGCGACGAAGAAGAAGAGGTAGACGAAGAAGACGAACAAGAAGAAGATGAAGAAGACGAAGAAGAAGACAACACAGATTTTGACTCGGACTTAAATTCTGAGAACGACGTAGACAGTGTCTATTATTCGTCGTCAAACTAGTGGCGGCGATTTGTATTAATACTAAACAATTTAAATA
>QANU01042125.1:0-42681 GCA_003254905.1 Nissolia schottii
TGACAAAACCTAAGCTGTGTCAAGATTAGAGGAAGTGCTATTTGGCTTTCATCAACTGCACATACTAGCTAATGGCCAACCTAGATCGTTCACTACTACTATTAATTACAAAACTATAGTCGCCTTTCTGCATTGCTGGAAAGAAGTAACTTCTGTTGCTCTTGGGATCCTGTCGTCCTCAGTATGCTCGTCGTGTCTACCTGGAACCATAAAGAAGTGGGGCTGAGAACGTCGCGTCCTCAGTGGGGTTCTATGGGCTTACCTACTCATTTTATTACTCCAGTACGATTCCACCGCTCAGGGGGTCTCTAGGTGTTATGACATACTAATACCCCTACTGATTATTATCCATGCTAGGCCTGAGCAGCCTTATCTAAGTTACTAGGTTCTCTGGGTTCTAATCTTTCCTTTACCTATCCTTAGCAACTAGGCATTTTCTATACTCTTATACTATACTCGTAGATCGTACTCTATATTCTTATGCTATCTTCGTATCTCGTGACCTAACTAGAGGCCGTCTCATGAAACTGTGGTTCCTTGACGTGGCCTTTGCACATACATATCGTAAACAGGTTTCATATACATATTTGCCACGTATTTAATACACATATCACATACACATATCAGCATGTTCACGTATCACATAGACATATTATATTCATGTTTCATGTGGACATATCGTGTTCGTGTATCATGTACGTGTCATATGCATGTGATGCATGAGGTCAACTTGCCCGGAGGAAGCCTCCTCCATATCGTGTCATATCATATTCGTGTCATGTCATGTCTGAGGGTCGACTTGCCCGAGGGCAGCCTCCTCCGTATCGTATCGTATCGTGTCGTGTTTCATGTACATATCATATGCATGTCGTGTCATGTCATGTCATGTCATGTCATGAATGGTCATCCCCCTTGTACCCCAGTTGAACCGTCATCCCCCTGGTGTACAACCTACTCCATATCCTNTTTGCCTTCCTTAGGAACTTAAGAATGAATTATGATGATGATATTGAAGCTTGATGGCTTGCTTGAACTCTTCTTTGTCAAGAAAAGTGCAAACCTAGGTTATGGAGCTTTAGGGTTAGGGTGGTGAGGGGCGAGAAGTCAGGGGATGACTGTGTCATATTCTTTAGGATGAATTCTTTTAAAGTGGAAGAGGTCTTCTTCGAATGCAGGATGTCATGTGTGCATGCAGGAAGTCCTATTTGAATGCAAAATGACCTATTGGAATGTAATGCAGGATGCTGTCTTCGTGTCGTGTGTCCGTATTCATGTCATGAGGTCATATGCGTCTAGCATGTCATAATGTCATGTCATGTGGTCTTATGCATCTAGCATGTTGTATGCATGTCATGTTATCTACTACATGTAGCATGTCACATTGCCATATACATATCATGTTAACTAAGGCATTTAGCAAGTCATACCATCCTATACATCATACATATCTATGTATCTCAGCTAGCTTTAATGTTTGTTGGAACTATGGGCCCAAGACCTTTTTCATAAACATTGCTCCCCTGGCTTAGGTTAGCTCGGTGACCTAAAGTCTCCGGGGCTGCTTACTGTTCCCGAAAACTCTCGGTTTATCTCGTCACCCCTATCCAGGGTTCCATGGAAATCACTAAGTTTCAGGCCGCTCAGCGGTCCCTGAAACCTTTCAGTTCATAAATAGTTTAAGAATATATTTTTATTTCACTTTAGCCCACAGACCGCTCAGCGGTTCTTGAGGCCGCTCAGCGGTTCATGTTCGCTCAACGGTTCATGAGGCCAGCGGTTCATGAGGCAGGTCAGCGTCCTGGGCGTGGCCTGCATAACCTGCTTTGTTTTCTTGCTTTCCTTTTTCTGTGGACACTCCTTGGGGTTACTCCATAAGTTCCAACAACCATTTTACAACATATTTTCTCATAGAAAACATATCCAAATCATCCATACATCCTAGGCCTAAGCATAACATAACATAAACTACACTAATTCATCAAATCACCTAAGCAAACTTAAGCCATCTAAGGCCACCAAGAGCATCACGAAATTTCCTAGCCTTAACCTCATCATACTCAGCCTCAAACAAACATAAACCAAGAAAGAATCAACAGCCCTAACATAGCTAGCACATACTACACAGAACTTTCCTAACAACACCTAACAGCACGTATTAGCCTGCAAGCAGTTAAAGCTCATCAAAGAGATCAAAGCTTGAGATTACCCACCTCTTTGGAGTCTTTAGAGATGATAGAAGATGGTTGAAGAGATGCAGGTTCCCTGGGAGTGAAGCTTTCCTGGCTGGCCTCCTGGTTCTGACAGCGTTCCGGCAGAGTTTCTAGACCGGGCGAATTTTCGGCAGAGCTTCGAGAGGGTTTGGAGAAATATGAAAATGAAGCAAATGGGAGGGCTATTTATAGAGGGGCTTGACTTTCAGCTAGGGGCAGATTGGTCCTCAAATTTGTTGTCCAAAATTACCATTTTGCCCTTTCTAATTTAATTTATTAAATACTTAATTGTTTTGGATAATTATAAGGTCACATCAAGTCAAATCAATGAATAGTGACCATTATTTTATTAATTCTTCCCAAAATATCAGCTGCATCACGTGGTCAATTAAGTGTGGGTCCCACCCGGTCCCGTTTCGCTCGTTTTTGGTTGCTCGCAGTCCCGGTGCGTCACGCACGGTCGTCCGAAAAATATTCCGCTTGTACCGTCGCGATCCTCTAATTTCCCTCTACCTAAGACTATTAATATTTAAAGGCCTTTGTGAATTTTTCTCCGGAGGAGTATGTTTCACAGATACCTTTGACCAATTATCTCTTGCCGGTATCCGAACAGGACCGTTCCGCTGGCGCTTCCGCGATCGCCTGCTCTCGTCCATTTTCCCTAATGAGGTTTTGGGATGATCTAAGGTATTTTGAAATCTTTCCCTCCATAAGGTATGATTTCCAGAGACTTGAGGCCCTCTGCTCAGTTCTACTGGCTAAACGGGGCCAAAAGGGACTGTTTTAATGTCTGCGGAATAGTCCGAACCCGAACCGTTTTCTGTTTTTCCGACACTTTGAGTTTTTCATCCATCTCAAGGGGTCGAGTGGAATCATTTGAGTATCAGCAGAATTTGGAAATTCCCAACAGAATTATTTCTACTGACCTCGATAGGTCAATTCCTACAAAGGGCTCTATGAACAGTTGTTTGGGGAAATTTTCACTAAGAGAGGCATTGCCAATGTTTTTCTCCTTTCTAAGTTCAGTTATAAATTATTTTATTTATTTTTGCGAACTTTCTTCTAAGGGGAAAAAGTGGGATGTTACAGGCGGCCACGACTACAAAGGTGGAAAGACATAAAGAACCAAGAATGACGCAGCCACAGAATGTGTAAGAGAATCCCATATCCCCTCAAGCATAAGATATGTGATGTAGGTATATATGTATGTATGTAAGTATGTATATCACGTAAGTTACCATCAAGAAGACTCTCGAGAAGGCTTATATGGAAGTTATAGACTACGCAAGTATATGATCGGACAATACAGTACTCAAGCGAATAAAGTAATAAGCACGAATCTCTAGATAATGCAAAGATTAGAGATCCGCAGTTAAAACACCGTAGCTAGCTAGTCTACGCTTAAGTCGCAAACTCGCTTACTATGTTGTTATCTAGTTTGGTTAGGATAGTACTTAGTCCCACTTGTGAGTTTAAAAATATAGTTAACCAGAAAATATGGACCAATTTTAACTTTTCCTTATACGTATCATAGTGTAAACTATGAGCCTTGTAATATCCCGCTTTCTCACTATACGGATATTTAGCTTAATAAATAATTATAGGTTAATTAGGGAAGTGGAAAAAATTAAATTATTACCTTTAGTTCATAAGAATCGCCTTTAACTCATAGGAATCGTTATCAAAATTGAGGTTTCGTGACCCCGTGGATTTTTTTGAGGCTTAGGACGATTTTCGGACCAATCGGAAAGTTTTCCGGATACCAAAAATAACTGTAAAATACACTAATAAAATAATAATTCCCCGAATATCTCCACCGGACTCAATTGCTAATAAGGAAAATTAGTAGAGCGCGAGGGTATGTCCAGAATATTTTTTGGACAGCCGTACGTGAAGTACCGGGACTGCGAACGACAAAAACACGATCAAGCATGATCAAAATTTGACTGACGGAGGTCATGTTTATCCATAAGTTGGATATTTATATAAAATATATTATTATATAACATTATAATCCTAATGAATAGTAAAAATAATAACATAATACTAATATATAATATATATTATAATAATAGAATATTATATAATATTATATATATGTATTAAGGACGGTGGGGGTAGCCCCTGACACCGATTCCTCTTTATTTCTTTTCCTTGTTCTTTGTTTTCATTTTCTCCCCCTCCCTGACGCCATTCCATCTTTATTTTTCTTTCTTTGTTCTTTGATTTTTCTTTCTTCATGAAGCCTTGTGCTTCAATTTGTTTCTTTGTTTCCTTTCTTTATTTCTTGGCTTTCTTCACTTTGTTTCTTTCTTTATTTCTTTGTTTTCTTTCCCTGAAGCATGATATGCTTCGCTGCTTCTGTTTTCTTTCTTTTCTTTCTTTGTTTTTCTTGCTTTGTTGCTCCGTTCGTGCACTGCTATGATGCTGCCGGAGGCCGGAAAAATAGCAAGATCATCATGGAAGTGCTCAGGGAATTTTCCTCTTCACTCTACCGTTTCCAAACTGGATTTGGAGGTGGGTAGTCCGATCACCCTTGTCTATGGGATTTTTATCTATATGTTTATGTATGTATTTTTGAGTAGGAAAAATTAGAAATATTATGAGAAAAATATGGAGTTAATGATGCTTGAAGGATTTTTAGAAATATTGAGGTTAGGAAAATATAACTGTGCTGGTTGGAACTGTGTAGGAAGCTCAGTAAGCTTTAAGAAAGGATTCTGGTTTTGACGATGTGACTTGACCGCTGAGCGGCCACACAGGCACGCTGAGCGGACTAGCACAGGACAAGGCGCTGAGTGGCCCCACGGACCGAGCGCTGAGCGGCCACCCTGGTGCGCTGAGCGGCTTGACCCTGAGTTGACCCACTGAGCTTGTCTTTTGGGTCTGTGCACTGAGTGACCTAGCGCAGGCGCTGAGCAGCATGACCTGAACCCATGAGAAGGGTTTGGCACAAGGATGACTGAGTAGCCAGGGAGTCTGTTGAAAGCCTATAAGCACTCCAATTTTTGTTGAAAGCTTATTTATACTCTCAGTCGTTAAAAATAATATATCCTTCTTTACGACTTTCAGATCGACAAGGGATCCAATTGCAGTATAGTCAGGTATAGTCATATCTACAAGGAGTTGCAAAAATACCTTTCTTGAGTTTAGTTAATTAAACAATGAAGTGAAGGATTGGTAAATTGTTGATAATTTAAATAAGTAAATAAACAACATAAAAATAAATAGGCAACAAATCAGAGGTAGATCCGGAAGCTTGTTGGGAATTGAATCATATCATAGTTTCATGCATCCAGTTACTTATTACACAGAACTATCATTCATTGATTGCCCGCCACCAGTTCTTAACTTGTTCATCGCTTTCGCGCATGAAAAGATCATAGGTTTCCTTTGTTAAACTGTCACTCTCGTACACAAGCTTAACAAAGTACACCAGTGTTATTCCAGATGTTACAACGACTAATCCTTTATTCCAGTTACGGCAACAAGAATTAGATGAAATGATTTAATTCCAACTTTAATGATTGTAACTTTCGTTCACAACATTTAAGTCTAGAATCTAGCTTAGCATAGCAAGATTGATCTTAACTTGGTTACAACTTAATTAGTATAAATTTCGTTCATACAAGTATGTCTCAAATCAAGAATCAAAGCACTAAACAAAAGCTAGCATTAAGTATAAAATCATTCAAGCTAATCGTAGAAACTGATAGATTCATATGCAAAAGTAAATGGATTCAATCATACTGCAATATTCATCAAAATCCCAACAACAAGAGGATTAGAAATCCATCTTACAAGAGAATCTTAGAGGCAAGGTTTGGACGCTTACCATGACACGTTATCACGCTATCATGACAGCGGCCCGCCGAGCTTCCTTGATCTCCTGGCTCCTTCACCGGCCTCCTCTTTGTTGCTAAACTAACCTAAGCTTTGAAGTACAAATGAAATGGGAAAAGAATGAAGTATGGATGGGAGAAGATGTCATGGGACTGAATGCCTCGACCTCTATTTATAGGCAAATTTTGGGGCAACCACTCAGCGGTAAAGTGCCATCGCTGAGCGGTTTTGACGCTATCGCTGAGCGCCCTTGTTCCTTCGCTGAGCGGTTGGTCATTTTCAGTGGCTGACAGGCTGTCGTAATAAGTGCGCCGGCAGTTTTACAGGGGCGGTGCCGACTTTGTCAGGGCGGNTACTGTCGAAAAATAACCGACGGTAATGTTGGGACGGTAATAGTCATATTTCTAGTAGTGCAGGCTGTCGTAATAAGTGCGCCGGCAGCTTTGCAGGGGCGGTGCCGACTTTGTCAGGGCGGCGCCGCAATTCCAGGTTGGCGCCAGCTGGCACAATAAATGTGGCGGCTGCAAGTGGCTCCGGTGGCAGCACCGTTGAGCGTCCAAGGGTACACCGCTGAGCGGTGCTTTGTCGTCAAGTGCACTGAGCGGTACAGGTTACACCGCTGAGCGGCCTTGCTTCTGATTCCGTTTTTTAAGCTCCTTTTCCTCCTTTGCCCTTTGCTCCATTCTTCGAGGGATTATTCTTCAATTAATTATGCTTGCATCCATCTTTAGAAATATATTATAATCCTACAAACTTTGGGAATTTAGTTAGATAATTCTTTAAAACATATGAAAATAAGTGCCATTTTAATAGTTGAAAATTGTGTAAATTGGGCACTTATCAGAGTCCCCCATGGGCGTTAAGCGACCTAGCCAGGGCGCTAAGCGACCTAAGGAATCCTAGGATACTAAGTTAACTTTGAACCGAGGAGTTCTCATGAGCCCACACATTCTAACCCAGCACCGAGTCTTTAAAGGTATACCCACAAGGAAGTAAATGATTATGTGATTTATGTTGTACTTTTAAATAATATGCATCATAAGGATTCGGTCGTCAGTAAGGCGTAGGACGACTGTAGATAACTAGAGGTTAAAGTTACCTAATTGTACTAAGATAAAGAATGGACCTAGGGAACCAATTAAGTCTAAAGACGGGCCCTGGCCACAGAGGGTTGGAGTAGCCCGAAGTTATGACATAGTTATGTAATAGGAATCCCTTTCTTGGCACGTCATACCTGATAAGCCCCTCCCCGGCCGTGCGAGACGGACTGGGTTACGATTATGTTATGCAGATAGAAATTTGAACACGGGTTTCCACCCAGACGAGAGAAAAGAAAGTAAGGAAAGAGCGCTTGAGCTTTTATGTCATGACATTTAAAAGACGAGTTAGACGCCCCTAGACGTGACAAAAGGATCCCCCAGACGTGGCATAAGGCGCACCCCCAGTTGTGGTGAGCAACCTACGCCCACAGACGTGGTGAAGGATTGTCCCCCAGACGTGGGCAAAGAAAGAAAAAGAGAGATCTTGTCCCCCAGACGTGGACAAGCGCTTGCAAGTGCTATCGCTAGGCTACACTCCCGCCATTCTAACAGTTGAATGGTTGAAAGTGGTTGCGGCTGTATGGGGATGACGATCCCTCAGTCAACAACGGTGTGGGGCACCACCCAGTTACGAAAAGCATGCAGCCATAGGCGCGTAAGAGAACTCCTTTCCCCAGACATGCATGAAGATTTCTTAATGAATGCTATATGTATATGTATATGTAAGTATGTCTATAAGTAACAAACGTCACAAGGTAACATCTCGAGCAGAAGAACGTGGGTACGTGATGCAGTATCACAAGGCCCTGACGGTATAGGCTAGCAAGCACGAGACTCAATAACTAGGTTAAGCAAGATTAGAATTTCCCACGATCACCTAGTAATGTAGATAAAGCTGCTCAGGCCTAGTATAGATAATAATTAGTAGGGGTATTAGTATGTTTTGACACCTAGAAACCCCCTGAGTGGCGGAATCATAATTGAAGTGAAACGAATAGGTATTCCCCAAAGGACCCCACTGAGGACGTAATGTTCTCACCCCCACTTCATTATGATTCCAGGCTGGAACACGTGGTACGCTGCGAGGATCAGAGCACACCTTGGAACGAGGATAAGAACTTCTACTGTAGCAGAAGCCCCTGAGACATCGCAGAGGAGCAGCCAGTGCTACCGTTCGACAAGCAAGCCGAGCAAGGATTAGTGATGTGTAATGTGTAACAGTTACACGGTCCAGTCAGGCCTTTGGCGACTAAATGTGGTAAATGTAAATTATAATATTACTCAACTGTGTATTTGTATTCTGGACCAACTGATTGTACATATATGTATGTTAGAAATATGGAAATCTATCTCTTAGATAGTAACGCTTAAGTCTGATAAGACTCTATCGCTTGTATCCATGTATATAATTCATTGACGCGTATGGCTCTAAATTTGTAAACTAGTCAAGAAGTGAGAAAAATTTCAAAATGATCTGTATTTTCGAGTAAGAGATATTTTCCAAGCTAAAAGTAGGAGCTAGAAGTAACCCAACCAAGCAGATAACAACCCTATAATCAGTGTTATGATTATAGCATAAGCTAAAAGTAGGGGTGTTACAAGCCTTGTTCACGTTAGAACATGTATTACAAGTGGTAACGTAGCGTACTTAACTAATATCAGTAGACATATTCAACATTCAAGCAACATAGCAACCAGTGGTTCATACCATATATTCATAAACAGTTACACAATAGTGATGAAAGCCTTTTTAACCACTTTCTCGGATCTTGACATGGCCTTGGTTTGTCACAACCATGCCAAGCTCGTTGAAAGCTTCTATGCGCTTTTGTCGTTCAAATTAAATTTATATACATACCTACTTTACGGCTTTCAGATTCCAAAAGGAATCCAATTGCAGTATAGGGTATGGTCGATCCCACAGGGAGTTGTAAAATACCATTCTTGAGTTCATTTAATTAAACAATAAAGTGAAGGATTTGATAATTTGATAGTTAAATAAATAAGTAAATAAATGACATAAAAAGTAAATAGGAAACAAATCAGTGGTAGCTCCGGAGCTTGTTGGGAATTTCAATCATATTATAGTTTCATGCATCCAGTTACTTATTACATAGAACTATCGTTTAATTGCCCGCCATCAGCTCTTAACTTGTCATCACTTTCGCGCATGACAAGATCACAGGTTTCCCTTGTTAAACTGTCACTTTCGCACACTAGCTTAACAAGGTACGCCAGCATTAATCCAGATGTTAAAACGGCTAACCTTTATTCCAGTTACGGCAACAAGGTTAGATGAAATGATTTAGGTCAGACTCTAATGATTGTAACTTTCGTTCACAACGTTCAAGTCTAGGTTCTAGTTAAGCATAGCATTATTGATTTTAATTTGGTTATGACCTAATTAGCATAACTTTCGTTCATGTAAATAAGTCCCAAATCAAGAATCAAAACACTAAACAAAACTAGCATTAGGCATGAAATCATTCAAGCAAATCATAAGAAAAAGATAGATTCATATGTAATAGTTACATGGATACAAGCAAACTACAATAGTAATCAAAATCCCAACAAAAAGAGGGTTAGGAACCCATCTTACAAGAGAATCTCGGAGGCAAGGTTTAGGCACTTACCATGACACGTGCTCACGCCGTCATGGCCATGGCTTCGCCAAGCTTCCTCGATCTCCGGCTCCTTCACAAGCCTCGTCTTTGTTCCTAACCTAACCTAAACTAAACTACGCTTAATAATACAAGGAAAATGTGAAAGAAGTGAAGAATGGAGGGGTTGGAAGAGATGGTTTCGATGTGGTCTCGGCCTCCCTATTTATAGGCAAAATTTGGGGTCTGTCGCTCAGCGGTTTTGGTTCCTTCACTGAGCGATAAACACTTAATCGCTGGGCGGCGGCGCTTTATCGCTGAGCGATCGTACTTGTACGCATCTTCATTAAATGCTTGACAGCTTTTTGCAGGGCGGCGCTGACGTGGCACTCTGTGATTGGCTGGCTCTAGTTGGGTCCAGCTGGCTTAATGATGGCGCCGGCGCAAGTGGCTTGCCGACGTCCTTCCGCTCAGTGGCCAGGGTCTATTCGCTGAGCGATTCTTCCTTATTCGTTGAGCGAGGCATCACTTACCGCTGAGCGATTCTTCGTCCAGAATCTTCTCTTTTAAGCTCTTTTCCAATTCTGCCCTTTTCTTCCCTTCTTCATGGGATTATTCTTCAATAATTTATGCTTGCATCCTTTTATCAAAACATATTTAAAACCTACAAAATATAAAGATTTAATTAGATAATTCTTTAAAATATGTGAGAATAAGTGCCATTTTGAATGATGAAAATTGTGTATTTTGGGCACTTATCAAATAGTTATTACGTACAAGAACATATATCCTACTAACTAATAGCCTCTTCTTCTGCTCATCTTCCTCAGTATTGCTGATCCTCGTGCTGCTCTCCCCTTTGCTCCGTGTCATACCCTGGAGTCATGAATGAGTGGGGTGAGAACATTGGTAAAGAAGATTCTTTCTCTGACCTTGATGGCTTGGTTTTGATGAAGACAACTTGCATCAAGAAAAATCAAGAAAAAGGCAAAGACACAACCGATGAATTGCAACGATCAACCGATCATCATATTGAAGGTTCAAGTGTTTTTACCTTAGAGTTTAATAGTTATCACTTGTTATTGATATCATGGTTATTGGCTCATAAGGCTGATACTTTAACAAGACTAACATGTTTTCTAAACCCTAAAACACTTAGCAACACTTTTCTAGGGTTTTCAACACTTGGAAAACATTTTCTGCATGAGTAATCGATTACCCACTAGCAGTAATCGATTACCAACACGACATTTTGAAAATAACTCAAATTTTATGTAAGTAATCGATTACCACTTCAAAGAATTTGAAAATTGGCAATTTTTATGTGTGTAATCGATTACCACACTTGGTTAATAGATTACATGCTCGAATGAGTGTGTTTTTTCATGAAACAGTACGTTGTTTTGCATTGTATGCTTTGGCAATGGTTCACGAAAAAGCACCTCTGCCTATATAAAGAAAAATTCGTACTGAACAAATCACAATCACTAGAACTACCATCTTTCATAATCATTTACATGTTCTGATATATTTCCAAGTTCATTTTCAGTCCAAAAACTCAGAAAGCATTGAGCCATAACTGTTGTATCATTTGTGCTCTCTATTTAGGATTATCCTTCCCTAAGTTTAGGATTGAGTAAAAAGCCATTGTACAAATACTTCTTCAATCTTTTACTTGTTGTAAACACCGTAGTGTTCAGTGTGTTTTCTGATTATCACCGTAGAGTTCGGCGAGGGCATTGTTTAACCATGGGAACAGTTGTGTTCTCTTGAAGTTGTCGGTGTAAGCGCCTCGATTGTGAGGTTGTACACAACATAGTTTACATAGTGGAAAAATCCCTGAATCATAACAGGGGACTGGACGTAGCCTTCAGTGGTTGAAGGTGAACTAGGATAAAATCTCTGGTGTGATTTTTCCTATCCCTACCTCTTTATATTCAGCAATTTACATTTTCGCTGGTTTAACAATTTCAATCATTTTGATTATTGCTGGGTATTGATCATAATTTGGGAATTAGGGTTTCAAATCAATTTTCTTCTTCAAAGAACCAAAATCGTGGAAAAACAAAAGAAACCTAATTCACCCCCTCTTAGGTTGCTATCTGAAGTTACATATTGCGCTCTCAGTAGGAAACCGTGGGATCTGGGGGACTATTTATTCTCATTTATGATTCACGCCGCTTAGGGATCTCTAAGTGTCACAGTTATACTACATCCCTACCAATTATTAATCCATACTAGGGCCTGAGTAGCTTTATCTAGGTTACTAGGTGACTGAGGGAACCTAATCTTGCCATTATCTATGTCATTTGTTCTCTGTTCTAACTCTTAGGGAAACTAATCCCCGTTATCACATATTATCACGTACTTCACATGCATACTTATAAAACATATAGGGTTATATTACTAGCATCATCTCACAATCCTCATTTTTGAAAACCATCATTTTGATTATAAGCTTCAGCTTGCATCCACTTATAATCATGCTCTATAAGTCTTGACTTATAAGCATCTATCATCTGTCCTTGTCCCTTGTAGCTGTGGCCACACTACTACAACCATGCTTTCAAACCGCATCGTTATCAACCAGGCAATGCTTAACCTGAATGGTCTTGACCATGAGATGCTCTTGAGCATAAGTCATCGATTAACGACCGGAGTTACCACCCTTGGATGGCGAGGGGTCGGACCTCGGACTCGACTGGGACTTAGACCTTCTATCTAGTAGAACCTCGAAACTACTAGAAGTGGTTTCATTCTTTCTTTTATCATCCTAACCACAGTTCTATATCTCAAAGCATCAATTCATATATGGTCATATACCGTTCTTCCTTTATCAACACAAACAACATTCAATATCTCATAAAGCAGCAATACACATATAGTCACACAGTATTCATCAATTATCCACAGTTCAATGTCCTATAAAACATCAACACATGCATGGTCATATATCATACTTTCTTTCTCAAAATAGACATCTTTCAATATGGCACTTATAACACATAAAGCATAATCATGATCGTAGCTTGAAACTACAGTGTATCAGTACTTTTCTCAACACGTCCATTTTCTGTCAGAATTTAGTTATCAGAAATCGAAAAGGTTCAAGACCTCATCCCAAGGTTTTTGATAGCTCTAAGATCATTTTTCACACTTAGAAATTCTGATTCTAACCCCAAAATCACGAAATAGATGTTTTACCTTTTTTCCCCCAAAATGTTGTTTTTCACCCGTAAAACCCAGTTTTCTTTGGAATTTTAGTTCTCAAAAACCTGATGGGCTCAAGACTTGGCCTTAAGACTTTTGATAGTTCTAAACCCATATTTTCTGAAAATCAACCCAGTTTTTCAGGTCCAAATTTTGAAGTTCCCATTTTGCCCTTGTTTACCCAAAAATGCCGTTTCTGTCTATTTTGCTGAGGAATTCATCGGGGACTCCAAAAATCACAAAACTTAACATCCCCGATCAATTTTTCGAGTATATTTTAGAAATAATATTAGTTTTCCATGATAAAATTCCCAGCATACAGTTCCAGTTCAAAACGTGTTATGCTCCTATTCCAAGCTTAAGTCTACCTAAATTCTAACAGAGTCACAGATAACACCAGCAGTTTCTAGACAAATCTCAACAACATATATATAATAAAAATCACATATAAAACATCCTAACATCATATATCATATAAAATAAACCACATAGACAGTGGATATGTTGGTTTACCCACTTGTATTACACTGCTAGCAATTCAATTGCTTTATACAACTCTTGACTTGCTGTGGTGCTTGCCAAGCTCTGATTCTAAGGTAGGTTTATCAAAGCTTTCTCTAAGAACTAAAGGAAATTCGTGAGGTTAAGGTTAGGGAATCTTGGGTTAGGGTTTGTGTAGGAAAGTCTCTGGGTTTGTGTTTTGATAGAGTAACGGCTGAGTATGTAAACGGACAAAGCTTTGCTAAGGTTTTTCTCCTCTATGGAATTTATGTCATCCATGGGATATTTATAGGTCTTTTGGCTGAATTTTAAATCCCCAAAATGCCATTGAACAAAATTACGAATTTTCCCTTAGTTGGTGACAGAGCATGTTGGCTCATGGGCTTAGTGACCATGTGATTCACCATGTCATGATTGCCTTAGAAATTTTCTGACCACGTCTTTGTGATCTACTAATTTTTTTAAGGAAGAATTTAGGTTAATCTAAGGTATTTGTAAACTTTTCTCTGTAAGAGTACATTTTACAGACACCTTAGATATACCATTGCACTTGAATGACAAAAAGGATTTATTCTAGTGTTTGCAGAATTCTATGAAACTGAGCAGAATTATTTCTACAGATACTTTTAACCTAAGAGTTCATATTTCTAATTGTTTAACCTACAATGAGAGTTCATAGGCATTTATCTAGCAAGATTTTCACTAAGGAGAAAATGGGATGTTACAGCAGTCACCTAGAAAACTAGATAAAGCTACTCAGGGTTAAGGTGGATGATAATAATTAGTAGGAAATATAGTATACATGAACACTTAGATATCTCCTGAGTGGCCTGGATCATAGTCGAGGTAATAAGAAATCCCCTACGGTAGAGGTATCCCACTGAGGACGCAACGTTTTCACCCCCTCGTTTATGACTCCAGGAGCGGACGAGGACTATGCCGAGTAGCAGGAGGAGCAGTGAAGGGCCGTTATGGGGAGCACACACCCAAGAGAACTGGTTAGGATAAAGTTTGGCAAGGGCTTAAGGAGCTTTGTACTAGTTAGCCCTTATGTTTTGTAGATTGTCTATTGTATTTTGACAGACATGATATGTGTATACTAACTATTGTAATACTTTTGTAAATTCTTGTACATATATATGATGGACCGCATGCTTTTTTATCTATCTGATTGTGTTATGCTTGACTGATCATAAGCCCAAGGCTCTATCGTTTGTATTATATGTTCTATCCAAAGCGCGACTCATATTTTATATAGTAAACAATTAAAGGAAAAGTTTGAAATCGGTCCATATTTTCGTAGCCCAAGTATTTCTAAGAATAATAAAGGACTATAAGTATTCCCCACCAAGCAACTGACAACCTAGTGAGCATTGCATGCGACTTAATTATAAGTAGTTAGCTAGGGTGTTACACTCTTAAAGTTTCGGTTGCCTTTAGATTTTGTGACGACCCTTAGAAAAAAAAGGGGGGAACATTGAGGTGGACCCAAACTCCACTATGGAGTCTTCCGCACTTCTGACAAGGTGGCACGCGTTTTCCTCCTTGGTGCGACTGTGAGATTGATTGATCTTGTTGGTACGGGTCTTGATCCTGCTCTGGTGGTTGCGGTTGCTACGGTTGACCTGAAAATGGTCTCTTCCTCCTCTGATGGTGCGAGGCACTCTCTTGTTTTGCTCTCTTCCTTTTGTTCCTCTCGTTCCAAACTGTAGCCAAATTCCTGTCGGCCTCTTCCTGGGCCAAACTCTTATTCATCAATGTAACGTAATTTCTGATTCCTAGCACATTTATCGATGCCTATAATTCCTCCTTCAGTCGTCGTCGATACTTACCATACTTTCACTCTTCGTCAGGATTCAGTTGGTAGGTCTGTAAGTATCTACAAAGTCTCTCAAACGTCGCAGTGTATTCTGCAACGTTCATCCCTTCCTGTCTTAACCCCATAAATTTTGCTTCCTTTTGCTCTCTTAATTCCTTGGGGAAATACTTACTAAGAAGAGCTTCCTTGAATTGCGCCCAAGTAATTGGGGCATGCTCCTGCTCCAGAAGGGGCTTAGTCGAGTCCCACCATTCCAAAGCATCAACATGGTGCGGCGCTGCCTCATGTTCAGCTCCTTCTGATCAAACAAATATTTGAGGTCCGAGAATACCTCAAAGCGTACACCGTACAAGTGATGTCTCCATATCTTCAGAGCAAAAACCGCTGCTGCAAGCTCCAGATCATGAGTGGGGTAGTTTGCTTCGTGCGTCCTCAACTGCCTAGAAGCAAAGGCCACTACCTGATGATTCTGCATGAGTACGCATCCCAATCCCGTGTGGGAGGCATCGCAATATACCTCATACGGAGCTTGAGGGTCTGGCAAAATCAGTACTGGAGCGGTTGTCAACTTCTCCTTCAAGGTACAAAAACTCTGCTCACACTCCGGCGACCACACGAACGGTACATTCTTGTGAGTCAACTTAGTCAAGGGTAATGCAATCTGTGAGAACCCCTTGATAAACCGCCTGTAGTAACCTGCAAAGCCTAGGAAAATTCGTACCTCTGTGATTGTCGTGGCGTCTCCCATTGTTGAACTGCGTCTACCTTTCTTGGGTCAACTGCCACACCGTGGTCCGATACTACATGGCCCAAAAACTGCACTTCTCTGACCTAGAATTCACACTTAGACAGCTTCGTATACAGTTTCTTGCTTCTCAATATCTCTAATATCGTCCGCAAATGTCTCTCATGCTTTTCCTCGCTCTTCGAATACACCAGAATGTCATCGATGAACACAATAACACACTGGTCCAGGTGTTCTCTAAAAACGCGATGCATGTAGTCCATGAATATGGGCAGAGCATTAGTTAACCCAAAAGCCATAACAGTGAACTCATAGTGTCCGTACCTTGGACGGAACGCTGTCTTTGGGATGTCTTTGATGAAAGCCTTTTTAACCACTTTCTACGATCTTGACACAGCTTAGGTTTTGTCACAACTATGCCAAGCTCGTAGAAAGCTTATCTGCGCTTTTGTCGTTCAAATTAAATTTATATATATATATATATATATACTACTTTACGGCTTTCAGATTCTAAAGGAATCCGATTACAGTATAGTCGGGTATAGTCGAACCACAGAGAGTTGCAAAATTACCGTTCTTGAGTTCGTTTGATTAAACAATAGAGTGAAGGATTTGATAATTGTTTTGATAATTAAATAAGTAAATAAGTGACATAAAAGTAAATAGGAAACAAATCGGAGGTAGTTCCGGAGCTTGTTGGGAATTTTAATCACATCATAGTTTCATGCATCCAGTTACTTATTACATAGAACTATCAATTGATTGCCCGCCACCATTTCTTAACTTGTCATCACTTTCGCGCACGACAAGATCACAGGTTTCCTTTGTTAAACTGTCACTTTCGCACCCAAGCTTAACAAAGTAAGTCAGCATTAATCCAGATGTTTAAAAGGGCTAACCTTAATTCCAGTTATGGCAATAAGATTAGATGAAATGGTTTAGTTCCGACTCTAATGATTGTAACTGTTCGTTCACAACGTTCAAGCCTAGAATCTAGTTAAGCATAATGATGTTGATCTTAACTTGGTTATGATTTAATTAGTATAACTATCGTTCATACAATTAAATCCCAAATCAAGAATCAAAACATTAAACAAAGACTAGCATTAANNNNTAAAACCATTCAAGCAAATCATAGGAAAAGGATAGATTCATATGTAATAGTTACATGGATACAAGCAAACTACAATAATGACCAAAATCCCAACAAAAAGAGGATTAGGAATCCATCTTACAAGAGTATCTCGGAGGCAAGGTTTAGGCACTTACCATGACACGTGCTCACGCTATCATGGCCATGGCTTCGCCGAGCTTCCTCGATCTCCGGCTCCTTCACAAGCCTCGTCTTTGTTCCTAATCTAACATAAACTAAACTAAGCTTTTAAAGTACAAGAAATATGTAAAAGAAGTGAAGAGTAGAGGGGGGATTGGATGATCAAATGAAGAGCTCGGCCCTCTTATTTATAGGGCAAATCTGGGGTCCATCGCTCAGCGATTTTGGTATAACTGCTGAGCGATTTAGTCTTATTCGCTGAGCGGTGGCACATTCTCGCTGAGTGATTTTACTTTTATGCGTCTTCATTAAATGCTCGGCAGCTTTTTCAGGGCGGCGCTGACGTGGATGGCGGCGCCAGGCTGGCTCCAGCTGGCGCAATAAATGCGCCGGTGCAAGTTGCTCACCGACGTACCTTCGCTGGGCGATAAGGTCTGTGCCGCTGAGCGATTAACCCTTTTGCGCTGAGCGATTATGTGTGCATCGCTGAGCGGTCCTATCACCAGAATCTTCTCTTTTAAGCCCTTTTTCGATTCTGCCCTTTTCTTCCATTCTTCATGGGATTATTCTTCATAAATTACGGTTGTATCCATCTACCAAAATATACTAGAAACCTACAAAATAAGGGAAATTCATTAGATAATTCTTTGAAACATAAACAAATAAATGCCTTTTTAGGAGTTAAAAATTGTGTAAATTGGGCACTTATCACTCCCCCTGACTTAAGACCTTGTTTGTCCTCAAACAAGAGGTAGTAGAATTATTTTACAAGAGATTAATGCCTTATGAACAATCGGTTAATGCAATGAATTGAAATGTTTCAGATAGTTAAGCTTGAGACTTTATGAACATCATAGAATAACCTGAACAAGTTACATGTGCAATTACTTCAATGCTATAAGCAATCACACTATCCAATGTCTTTTCCACCAAGAAAATTATCTTTATGCACACAATGGTCAGTGGACCAGCTTAGGGTGAGTGTTTTCTCTCAATGTCACCATTGAATCACAACAATTTAAATTTGTTACCTGTCTCATCATTCAATGCATAGTATGGTTATGCAAGGATCACAAAGGACTTTTTAAGGGTTGNGATTAACCCTTTTGCGCTGAGCGATTATGTGTGCATCGCTGAGCGGTCCTGTCACCAGAATCTTCTCTTTTAAGCCCTTTTCCGATTCTGCCCTTTTCTTCCATTCTTCATGGGATTATTCTTCATAAATTACGGTTGCATCCATCTACCAAAATATATTAGAAACCTACAAAATAAAGGAAATTCATTAGATAATTCTTTGAAACATAAACAAATAAATGCCTTTTTAGGAGTTAAAAATTGTGTAAATTGGGCACTTATCACTCCCCCTGACTTAAGACCTTGTTTGTCCTCAAACAAGAGGTAGTAGAATTATTTTACAAGAGATTAATGCCTTATGAACAATCGGTTAATGCAATGAATTGAAATGTTTCAGATAGTTAAGCTTGAGACTTTATGAACATCATAGAATAACCTGAACAAGTTACATGTGCAATTACTTCAATGCTATAAGCAATCACACTATCCAATGTCTTTTCCACCAAGAAAATTATCTTTATGCACACAATGGTCAGTGGACCAGCTTAGGGTGAGTGTTTTCTCTCAATGTCACCATTGAATCACAACAATTTAAATTTGTTACCTGTCTCATCATTCAATGCATAGTATGGTTATGCAAGGATCACAAAGGACTTTTTAAGGGTTGTAGTGAGGCCAGGCTACAAGGAAAATTGGTTTTTCTGGATATGCAAATATGTCCAATTAAGAGAGCATTGAAAACCAACTTCTTGTTGTTACCTGTTTTCTTTTCAACGATTTCCTTTTTCTCCTTGATTTCTTTTGTTTTCTATCCCTTTTTCTTTTTCTTCTTTTTGTTTTGGGATAGAATGTGTTCTTCTTTTCTTGATTTTGTTCTTTTGATTCATCTTTTGTACATCCCCACTTTACCCATCCTTGTCTCCCCCTGACTTAGATCTTTTGCCCATAATCCAACTGTAAATGCTCTCTTAATTTAAGGGAAGTCATTGTTTTTCTACTTATGGCTCGGGGATTAATAACAAAAAATTTTCTAATGTTAGGATCAATTGGGGTAGCAAAGGATATTCCTAAGTACGGGTTGGCATTATTTGGCCAAGTGGGTTTTAAGTTCTAAAGAACAAAATGCCTTGATCATTTCCTATTATTTCCATACAATTATCAAATTTAGAGACTCAAACAAATTCAATTGTGCAAAAACAATGGTGATTCTCTCGATCTCGCTTAGTGTATGGCTCACTCCCTTACTTGGTTTAGGGTTTTATTTCCTTGGTTTCAAAACATCTTCAAGGTTATGTTTATGCAAACAAGTAGAAATGCAAAATGACATGTTCATGATATCTATGTATTCACAAAGGCCTAATATGGATACTTGAAACAAGTCAATTCATGATATATTTTGTGTTCATGCATCAAACCAAGTAAAATAAACTACTACTTTGTTTTCAAACAAACAAGTCTTAAGCACATATTAAACTAAAATAAGGAAATTAATTAAGGTGCTAGAATTTAAAAGACTCCCTGTTCATGGTGAATGTCTTGAAGTAGCCTCATTGATGTAGCGTTTTGTCCATTTTGTCTATGCTACTTCATCTTGCTTCAATGTTTTGAGGAGATAGAGGCTCATCCTCCTTGAGGAATCATGCTCTTCGTCCTCCAGAAGTGTGTCTCTCTTTTGTTGTTGTTAGGAATCTTCATTAGTTGTTCTTCGGCCTGCAAAAACAATCAAAGAAAACTTCCTTTCTTCCAAGTAGCATTAGAGAGATCATGTTTTATTTTGAATCCTTGTTGTAGACAGAATTCCCTACAATTGCGGACAGAATTTCCCGCTTAAGTGGACAGAAGTTCCCACTCATTGTGGACAGAATTTCCCACTTATTGTGGACAGAATTTCCCATAATGATTTATGGATTCAAAACATTTCATTGATCTTAAGGTGCTTCTAGCAAGATTCTTTTCTTTAAAATTTCTTTCCATTTGTTAAACAAATAAGAATCCTTTTTCAATTAGCTCATGCACACCTCATAATTGCTTAAAAGGTGTAAAATCTGTCATTAGGTTTAGAAATAAAAAATGCTTCAAGTTTAGCTTAATTGAAAGAGTTTAGCATTTTTTTTTAAAATCCAAACCTAATTACAAGATTTAGAAAACCCTTTTATTTCTTTTTCACCATATTATAAAAAATATGTTCTTAACACCTTAAATTAATTATCCTTCAAAATTAATAAACTACTAATTAATAAAAACTTACAGAACTCTGGGTTGCCTCCCAGACAGTGCTTTGTTTAATGTCGTTAGCCCGGCACATTTTTCCGTCTAGCTCCTTGCTTCATCATCAATCCTCCCCTCATGGCAAGAGTTCTTGGGGTTCAGCTCCGGATTAGCCGTAAATCTTCTTTTCTTCAACTCCGCCATATCATTAGCCAATTCTCCCAATTGTGTTTCCAAGTTCCTAATAGAGGCTTCGTTGTTCTTTTGATTTATCATTGATTGTTGCATAAATTGATTAAACGTTTCCTCTATTTTGGAACTTGAATGTATGGGAGGCTGATTTTGATATGGGCGGGGTGGTTGGTACGGTGGTTGCGGAGCTCTGAATGATGGTCCGGCTTCTTGCCTCCATGGCTGTTGGAAATTTTGATTCGGCCCCCTTTGGAAATTGTTTTGATAGGGTGGCCTTGGCTGGTTTTCAAGGAAGTGAACCTCTTCTTCCCTGAAATGACAAACACTAGATGAGTGATCGCCATTACAAATTTCACATAAAAATACCTGTTGCCTTTTTGCTTCACGGGCCTCTCTGATTTGCTTTGGCAACTCGCTTAGGGCCTTTTTCACCTCGTCTATCTGTTGCTGGAGTTGCTTGTGTTGGGCAAGTATGGCATCGTTGGTTCGCAGCTCAAGCACTCCTCCTCTTCTAGGACCTCTGTTGTACTGGCCTTGTTGGTCCGTCAAGGCCATGGAATCAATAATGGAGATGGCTTCCTCTGGTGTTTTGGACATGATTTGTCAACCGGCGGCAGCATCAAGCATTAGTTTGTGCTGTTGTTGAAGTCTGTTGCGGAAGATGTGGATTTGTGTGCGCGCATCGAACCCATGATTCGGACACTTTCTCAACATGGATTTGTAGCGTTCCCAGGCTTCACAGAGACTTTCTCCAGGAGCCTGCACAAATGTAGCAATCGCAGTTTTTAAATCCATAAATTTAGATTGAGAAAAGTACCTGGCACAAAACGTTTCCTCCAACTGATCCCAATTTGACAAGATATTTTGTGGCTGATCCAGCAACCACTCCTTGGCTTTTCCAATCAAGGTCAGGGGAAACATCCTTAAAAAGATAGATTCTTCATCGGCCTCAGACATCCCCGGGGTCCCACAGAGTTCATAAAATTTTGTTAGATGAGCATATGGATCCTCATGATCCAAACCTGCAAAAGGGTTAGCATACAATAATTGAACCAAACCAGGTTGCATCTGAGGTTGTCTTTGTGCTCCAATAGTCCTGCTCATTCTTATGATATTTCTAGGGGTGAAATTTACAAATTCCCTATTGTCACTGGCTCCAATATTGGTACCAGCTCCAGTGTTGTCTCCATTTCTAGAGGTTTCAGCCATGGCTTCCTCTTGGTTGGTTGAAGAAGTTGATGAAGTTGTCTCTTGCTCCGCTCATTGTTTGGCTAAGTGCTTTTTTTTCTTTTTCCTGTTTCTCCTTGAAGTAGCTTCAATCTCAGGGTCAAACAACAATTGTTCTTTTGAAGTCTTACCTCGCAATTGCTAAGAAAATTCACACTAGCCAAATGAGATCAAAACAAGAGTTCACAAAATAAACAAAAATAACAAAATAAGAACTATACAATATTTTACAAATATTCACAATTGTTTAACTAAACAAAACTCAAGCTATGTATTTTGACGCAACTCCCCGGCAAAGGCGCCAAATTTGATGAAAGCCTTTTTAACCACTTTCTACGATCTTGACACAGCTTAGGTTTTGTCACAACTATGCCAAGCTGCACCACCTAGTTACGAAAAGGACGCAGCCATAGGTACGTAAGAGAACCCCTTTCCCCAGACATGCATGAAGATTTCTTGATGAATGCTATATGTATATGAATATGTAAGTATGTCTATATGTAACGAACGTCACAAGGTAACATCTCAAGTAGGAGAACGTGGATACATGATGCAGTATCACAAGGACCTAACGGTCTAGGCTAGCAAGCATGAAACTAGGTAATTAGGTTAAGAAAGATTAGATTTCCCTACGATCACTTAGTAATGTAGATAAAGCTGCTCAGACCTCGTATGGATAATAATCAGTAGGGGTATTAGTATGTGTTGACACCTAGAGACCCCCTGAGCGGCAGAATCATAATTGAAGCGAAACGAATAGGTATTACCCGAAGGACCCTACTGAGGACGTAATGTTCTCACCCCCACTTCGTTATGATTCCAGGCAGGAACCCGAGGCACACTGCGAGGACCCGGATTTACCTTGGAATGACGACAAACACTTTTACTGTAGCAGAACCCCCTGGTCCATCTTTCTTTATCCACCAACCCCCGGCCCCCCAATAGAATAGAGGATATATATTTAATGCCTCGTGAAAGTCATGACTGGCAAAGCCATACTCCGTAATATCAGAAAAAATATCATATAACGTAGATCCGCCGGATCCCCAATGAATGACCTGCTCGACTATTTTTGAATATGTCAAGTTTTCCGGCAGGGAAAATCATGTGTTACCGTAAGTTTTTTGACAGACATCGCAGAGGAGCAGTCAGTGCTATCGTTTGACAAGCAAGCCGAGCAAGGATTAGTGACGTGTAATGTGTAATAGTCACACGGTCTAGTCTGGCCGTTGGTGACTAAGTGTGGTAAATGTAAATTATAATATTACTCAACTGTGTATTTGTATTCTAGACCATTTGATTGTACATATATGTATGTTAGAATATATTCTGGAAATCTATCTCTTAGATAGTAACGCTTAAGTCTGATAAGATTCTATCGCTTGTATCCATGTATAATTCATTGACGCGTATGGCTCTAAATTTCTAAACTAGTAAGGATGTGAGAAAATTTTCAAAATGGTCCATATTTTCGAGTAAGAGATATTTTCCAAGCTAAAAGTAGGGGCTAAAAGTAACCTCAGCCAAGCAGATAACAACCCTATAATCAGTGTTACAATTAGAGTGTTAGTTGAAAGTAGGGGTGTTACAGTTGGTATCAGAGCAGTTTGGTCCAAGTGAGCCTAAGGACTGAGCTGGACTATGCTTTCGAGCATGATCACGGTGTACACTCTATGGAGTTGTATAGTCTAAATCTAGGCACACTAACCCTTCTCGAGTCAGTCAGGGAGCAGGCTCAGGCCTGGAGGGCGACAGCGAATTCCCGGAGGAGCGTAACTCCCGACAACACTGGAGTCAAACGTCGCAGGTTTTTGGGAATCTACTACAAAGGCACAATAGCTGAGGAAGAAATCACAGAAGCCGAGAAGAAGAAGGCACCGAGGTTCGAGGATGTCTCTTACCTGAACTTGAAGGGTCAGAATTACCCTTTTGCTTGCACTGTGATTGGAATCCAGCCATCAGAGACCAAGCATCAAAAGGAGACCATGAACGCTTAAACACGTACGGGAATCATTCTTAGAAGATCCTCGAATGACTACAACAGTAATTTTCCTATTCCTCCCGTTCCCCAATCTTACTCAACTCTGTAAGCCTTTTTCTCAATTCACTCTTTACAATTGAGGTTTAATTGGTAAAAACCTTCGTGGAAACTCTTTGGAGGATCCCTATCAGGCGTACCCCAAGGATTTTTTTTATATATTCCAAATCATTACTGTAACATGCCGCTCTTTTCTTAGTAAGAATTTCGCTGAATAACTGCTCATAGAACCTTGGGTAAGAGTAAATGTATGGAAGTCTGTAGGAATTATTCTATTTGGTTTTGGAAAAGTTGGATGACACTCAAATGATTCCTACTAACCCTCAGAATCGGATGATGAGATTAAACTGACTGTTAAACGGAGTTCTGCGGAGTTTCGGACGATTCCGCAGACACTAAAACGACTCCGCTTATCCTGTAGAATTGAGCAGAGAGCCCTAAGTCTCTGGAAACCCAAATGGTACCAGGGAAAGGTTTTAAACACCGTAGGATAGTCCCACGATCCCATTGGGACGGTCGGGAAGTAATGAAACCGCGAGCGAAACAGCGGTCTACGGTCATCAAGGCTCGATGACGTGTTAACGGTATCTGTGAAAAATACTCCTCCGGAGAAAAATTCACAAATGCCTTAAAGCATTGATATTCCCATGACCAGGGAAATTAGAGGATCGCGACGGTACAAGCGGAATATTTTTCAGACGACCGTGCGCGACGTACCGACACTACGAGCGATAAAACACGAGCGAAACGGAACCGGGAGAAAGTGAAATTTTGGGCAGCCCACGTGAGGAAATCAGATTCAAGGAATATAATTTAAAATCCTACTTACTATTCATGATGTGACAATTAGATTATCTTCCAAATTAATTAATTTTTGAAGAAAATAAAAAGGGCATTTTGGTAATTATTCTTAGGGGCAAAAATGTAATTATGGGAGGCAGAATTTTGCCTATAAATACCCAGCCATAACCAGAAAAAAATGACGAAAATTCCTATCCTAGGGGAAACTCTGACCGTGTGCACGATCACGCTGCAGAAACTCCGTCAAGAAGCTTGGATCGCGCCCGAAGCTCGGAGGACGGCTTCCCCTGCCCTTCTTCCACCACCGAATAGCCCCCCAAGAATTGGGTAACTTTNCTCTGTCTGTGTGCTCCGTGATCACGCTACAGAAACTCCGTCAGGAAGCTTGGATCGCGCCCGAAGCTCGGAGGACGACTTCCCCCGCCCTTCTTCCACCATCGAATAGCCCCCCAAGAAGTGGGTAACTTTAGTTTGCTCACCTCTTTGGTGGTTGCATGTGTCTATGTGTTTATGTGTGTGTGTGTATGTGTATGTCTTTATGTTTGTATGATGCTAGAACTTATGCTACGACTTAGGAAGATGATTCTGAAGGGTTCTATGACCTGGCTTAGATAGGTTTTGATAGTTAGAATATGTGTAAAAACCTCAAGGAGTAACCATGAGCAAAGGGGAAGAAAAAGGAAAGAAAATAAAGAATTTGGTTTTCAGTTTCGCCAGTGACCGCTAAGCGGCCCTTGGTACTGATGAGCGGAGTGTACCGCTGAGCGATCGGGCTCATACCGCTGAGCGACCCTAGGGTACCGCTGAGCGGTCTGAGATCTGAATTTGTTATGGATACTGTCTTGAGGCACATAGTCTAACAATCAATGATTTAACTATAATTGGTAATTGATGTAAGTACAGTATGTGCAGTATGTGAAATAATCTGTTAGCATTCCATCCATCATGATAAGATAATTTTAAGAGGACTAGAAGTAATTCTGCAATAAGTAAAGATTATGAATTGAACCATAGGGAACAAGTCATGTCATGCTGCAGGTACAGAAAGGAAAAAGATGATGAAATGCTGTATGAAAAGAAATGCTGAAAAATTCTAAGAAACATGTACAGGCTGAAACGCCCTAGCTAACTGTTTACCCGTACGTAGTAAACAATGCTCACTAGGTTGTCTTCTACCTGGTGGGAATACCTTAGTCCATTGTTATCTTTCGAAAATAGTTGTTTAAGAAAATAGGGACCAATTTTGAAACTTTTCCTTTGCCTCTATTATTTAATAAAATAGAGCCATGCGTCGGAAAGAACAAATATAGCAAGCGGTAACTATCTAATAATAATAAAGCGTACAATATACACTCATCTGGTCCATCAGAGTAGTCATGTAGTTATTATAATAAATAATATACAAGTAACATGATCAATATATACCATACATAACATTAAAATACAAGGGCTAACTGTAGCACTTCTCAGTTTACCCTTAACAAAGTACTAACTACTGCTGTCTCTAGTGTCCCTATCTGGTTCTGACTGCCTCCTAGTTCCTTGGCCGATTCGGCCTCATCCTCGTAGTATGAGTCATCACCTGTTCCTGAAGTCATAGGGTAGTGGGGGTGAGAACGGTAGGTTCTCAGTGTAAATAACTCTAGCACCTGTATCTTGCGTTTCATTAGGTCGGACTTCAGGCCGCTCAAAGATTTCTAAGTGTGCATACATACTAACATCCTACTAATTATTATCTGGCCTAAGTTCTGAACGACTTTATCTACGTTACTAGGTGATAGGGGAACTACTCTTGCTTACTATGTTCTCGTTCTTATTAACATTACGTTTACATACATAGCTGGCTCGAGCGTTCTCTGGACGGTAATGACATAACAGCAGAGTCCTACCTTACATGAACTCATGCATCCAACAGCAGAATCATATATTACATGTACTCATGCATAACAGAATCATCAGAATGAACATATGAATGAACCTGGTTTTTGGAATATATGTTATCCCCACCATAACATTGCCCTCTTTTGACAATACTATGACGGAATAACCTCTCACCTCCAGGTGGCCCTCTATTGACCCCTGTGGTGGGCTTCCACCTGCCGCGAGCCCTCTCTTGACCCCTCGGCAGTGGGCAGATATTGTACCCCCACCTTAGCCTGCCCCCTTTCGACAGTGCTAGGCGTGGTAACCGCACACCTCCAGGTATGCCATATCGACACCACCTGTGGCGGGCTTCTACATTCAGGATGCCTCTCTGACCTCCTGAAGTGGGATCATGATTTGGCATCTCGTGATCACGGCCTTTTCAGCATTTATTTTCATTCATCATTTTCATCATTTTTCATTCAGCATTTTTCAGTAGTATTTCAGCATCTTTTTCTTTTCTGTACCTGCAGCATGACATGACTTGTTCCCTATGGTTTACTTCAGATTCTTTACTTATCTCATAATTACTTCTAATCCTCTAAACTTGCTTTATCATGAATGCATGGAATGCTACACATTACGTCACATACTGCATATACTTCACATATTCACATACTGCATATACTTCACAAATTCACATACTGCATATACTTCATGTATTTCAGTCATCAATCATAGTTATAATATTGAGTGTTAGACTATATGCCTCAAGATAGGTTCCATAAGACATTCTGGTCTCAGGCCGCTCAGTGGAAACTACTGTCCGCTCAGCGTTCTGGGCTCCTTGCGCTCAGCGCTTAAGGCATTTCCGCTCAGCGGTAAGAGTCTTATCGCTCAGCGGTAAGAGTCTCATCACTCAGCGGTATGACACGTGTTCAAAATATCTTTTCATCCTTATCCTTTAAGAAAAATATCTTCCCATCCTTATCCTTATCCGCAGTGAGCTTCAGACCGCTTAGTGGTAACCGCCATCCGCTCAGCGCTCTGGAGTTCACGTTTGAAAAATATTGATGCATTCCATTCAACGGCGCCTGGGGCTGCTCAGCGGTACCTGGGCGAGGCTGAAAACAGAATGCATCATTTTCATCCTCTTTTCTCCCTTTTCTCCCATGGATCCTTCTTGAGCTTTTACACATATTCCACACATAATAATCCTATCTAGTCCAGGTCACAAGACCCTTCAGAATCATCTTCCTAAGCCCTAACATAGTTCTAACATCATTAAGCAAACATACACATACACTCCAACATAGTCACATACACACACATAAGCTCATCTAACCATCAAAGGGATGAGAAAACTAGAGTTACCCACCTGTGAAGGAGCTGTCCGGTGAGGAAGAAGCGTAGAGGAAGAAGAAATGGATTCGGCGTCAGGGGGAGAAGAAAGAAAATGAACATGAAGCCATAGGCTTCAAGAGAAACAAATGAAAACAAAGAAAGAAATAAAGAGCTACTCCCCCACCGTCCTATACATATATTTTATTATTATTATTATATTATTATATATTATGATTATATGATTATTATTATTATGTATCTTATATATTACTTTTCTATTATTATTATTATTATGTACTAAGATTATTATATTATCTAATAGTATATTGTATGTAAATATCCACCTATGGATAAACATGATCCTGTCGTCCAATTTTAATCATACTTGATCGTGTTTTTGTTGTTCGCAGTCCCGATACTCCACGTGCGGATGTCCGAAAATACTCCGGACATACCCTCGCGCTCTACTAATTTTTCCTTATTAGTAGTTGAGTCCGGTGGAGGTATTTAGGGAATTATTATTTTATTAGTATATTTTACGGTTACTTTCGGTATCCAGAACAATTCCCGATTGGTCCGAAAATTGTCCGAAACTGAACCGATTTTTGTTTTACCGACACTTTAGGTTCTTCATCCATCTCTAGAGGTCGAGAGGAATCATTTGAGTATCAGCAGAATTTGGAAATACCCCACAGAGGACTCAAGAGGTTAATTCCTACAAAGGACTCTATGAACAGTTGTTTGGGAGAAATTCTCACTAAGGGATGCACTTATAATGTTTTTCTTCTTCCTAAATTCATTTATACATTATTTTATTTACTTTTATGGACCTTTTACTAAGGGGAAAAATACGGGATGTTACACAGGCCGTGATCACGAGAGCCAAACGATCCCACTTCAGTAGGTCAGAGGGGCATACTGAAGGTGGAAGCCCGCCACAGGTAGTGTCGATATGGCATACTTGGAGGTGTTCGGTTATCACGCCTAGCACAGTTGAAAGAGGGCAATGCTAGGTGGGGTTACAACATCCGCCCACTGCTGAGGTGTCGAGAGAGGGCACGCGGCAGGTGGAAGCCTACCGCAGGAAGGTCGAAAGAAGGCCTACCTGGGGTGCGAGGTTATTCCGTCATAGTACTGTCGAAAGAGGGCATTACTATGGTGGGAATAACATATATTCCAAAAACCATGTTCAATCTGATATGAGTGAATGTATGAAATGTATGTATCTGATATTCTGTAATTACCGTCAAGAGAACGCTCGAGACGGCTATGTATGTATACGTAATGTTAATAAGCACGAGAACTTAGTAAGCAAGAGTAGTTCCCCTATCACTTAGTAACATAGATAAAGTCATTCATAACTTTAGGCCAGATAATAATCAGTAGGATGTTTAGTATGTATGCACACTTAGAAATCTCTGAGCGGTCTGAAGTCCGACCTAATGTAACACGAGATATAGGAACTAAAGTTATTTCCACTGAGAACCTACCGTTCTCACTCCCACTGCCTTATGACTTCAGGGACCTATGATGACTCGTAGTTCGAGGATGCCGACGAACCGGCCGAGGAGCCTTGAGCGGTCGTGACGGGACATGGACCAAAGATAGTTGGACGCCAGGATTTTTGATCAAGGGCATGCTGAGTAGTGTTCCAGTAGCACTTGCATTTTGATATTATGTATTTTGGACTATGTATATGTTATTTGTACCTTACTTATTGTAATTATAACTATGTGACTTTGTATGATGGACCAACTGAATGTATATTCCATGCTTTATTATTATTCGACTGCTATCTGCTAAGCCCAAAGGCTTTACCGCTCGTTATACTTGATCCTTCCGACGCAGGGCTCTATTTTAGTAATTAATCAATGCAAATGAAAAGTTTAAAAATTGGCCCCTATTTTGGCCTGAGGACTGAGCTGCACTATGCTTTCGGGCATGATATGGTGTATGTTCCAGCTAAGTGGTATGTGCTAAGTTTCTGTGTACTTGCCTTTCTTGAGACTGATCAACTCGGAACTATGCAGGTACTACACATTAGACATGCCGCCCCGCAGGGATACTACATAGCGTACCCCGAAACCTGCAGATCTTGCAAATATTCTCAAGGAGATGGCCCAGGCTACTACACAGATAGCAGCCTCCAATGCTCAACGCAACCCCCCAGACGGCTCAGGAGATCGAGGCCCTGAAGTATCGCGATTTTACCCGGGCTAACCCACCAGTATTCGAAGGAATGATGGACCCTGAACTGGTCCATGGATGGATCAGAAAGGTGGAGCAGATTTTTGAAGATATTCCGTGTACTGAGCAGCAGAAGGTCAAGTTTGCTTCCAGAAAGTTAGAAGGAGCATCAGGGGAATGATGGGACACGACCAGGCCCTAGTTCGAACAAGATGAGGGACAGGTGACTTGGAACCGGTTTAAGGAGGTGTTCCTGGATAAGTATTTTCCGCAGGAGTTGCAAGACAAGAAAGAGGCAGAGTTTTTGGAGCTCAAGCAGGGACCCATCACTGTTGCAGAGTATACAGCAAAGTTTGAGAGACTCTGCAGGTATTCGTCGACGTACAGGCTGCACCCTAATGAGGGTTGGAAGTGTGCGAAGTACCAGCGAGGGCTGAAGCCGGAGTTGAGGGTATTTTTGAACGTGTCTGGTGTACGAGATTATGCTACCCTTGTCAATACTTGTCTGGCTCAGGAAAAGGCTAATAGGGATTTGGCAGAGGTACGCAGTGAGAGGTACAAGAGAAGGTTTGAAGAAGCAGGTGGGTCCCAAGCAGAACAGAGAAAAAGGGGATCGTTTCAGGCATCGGTTGCAGGAAGGGGCAGAGGTCAGTATCTGCCAAGGCCGCAGCAGGGAATGGGGAGAGCCCCAAATCAGCGCCGACTGGGACCACTGAGGGCCGGACCCCCAGTAGCAAGACCCCAGCCACGGGGGAGTGCCTCGAGTCGTAGCACACCGGAGGCTCAACAGAGAGTCGATTCCCGCCCACTCTATCTGAATAGCGGTAGAGGACATTTTGGAGAGTGCCTAGCAGGCCAAGGGGTTTGCTTCAGATGTAGGAAGGTCAGTCACTTTGTGAAGGATTGTCCAAAGCTCCACCAGTCGCCCAACGTTAAGGACGAGTGTTTACCATGGCACCAGAAGAAGCTCAAGAGGGAGATGGTCTGATTTTGGGTAAATGTGTACTTAACAGGAAAATTTTGATAGTGTTGTATGATTCAAGAGCGTCACACTCCTTTATATCCTACAATAGTGTAGAGGAGCTGAATTTATCTCCTACGACACTGCCGTATACGCTGGCTGTATCCACACCTACTGCACAACCGGTTAAGACTTGTCAAGTATGTCTGCAGGAAAGAAAGTTCGTGGCTGACTTAATCTGTCTTCCCCTAGTCGGACTGGATATGATACTAGGGATGGATTGGTTGAATGCCAACCAGGTGGTTCTTGACTGTTCCAGGAAGCTGGTAACTTTTCCTCCGACAGTCACCGGCCCAGCAGATCCAGAGGAGGAGTTGCCGATTCTTTACTGTTGTCAGCTAGGAACTCAAGGGTATGTCCTATTGGTATCGTCGGAGGTAGAAGTGGCAAGACTGGAAGTCGGGGATATTCTTGTAGTTTGAGACTATCCAGATGTTTTCCCCGATGATATTCCAGAGCTTCCACCAAAACGGGAGGTAGAATTTTTTATTGATCTGGCGCCAGGCGCTAGACCTATTTCCATTGCACCGTATCACATGTCTCCGTTGGAACTGCAGGAGTTGAAGAAGCAGTTGGAGGAGTTAATGGGAAAGCAATTCATTCAGCCAAGTGCGTCACCGTGGGGAGCACCAGTGTTATTTGTAAAGAAAAAGGATGGCACCATGAGGATGTGTGTCGATTACAGGCAGTTGAGCAAGGTGACAATCAAGAACAAGTACCCGCTTCGATGACCTTATGGACCAGTTGAAGGATGCAAAGATCTTCTCGAGGATTGATTTACGGTCTGCCTACCACCAGATTAGAGTATGGGAGGAGGATATAGCTAAGACAGCGTTCCGATCATGTTACAGTCATTACGAGTTCACGGTAATGTCCTTCGGATTGACGAATGCTCCTGCAATCTTTATGGACTACATGCATAGGATCTTCCACGAGTATCTGGATGACTGCGTGATCGTCTTCATCGATGATATTCTAGTGTATTCGAAGAGTGAAGAGGAGCACACTAGGCACCTGCAGATAGTCTTGGAGATTCTAAGAGACAAGAACTTGTACGCCAAGCTCTCCAAGTGCAAATTTTGGGCCAGGAAGGTGCAATTTCTCGGCCATGTGATCTCAGACTAGGGAGTGGCAGTAGATCCTAGCAAAGTCGACACAGTCAGAACGTGGAAGAGACCCACTTCCATTACAGAGTTATAGATCTTTTTGGGATTTGCCGGATATTATCGGAGGTTTATCCATGGATTCTCACAGATTGCTTTGCCGTTGACGAAGCTGACCAGGAAGGGAGCAAAGATGGTTTGGTCCGCTGAATGTGAAAGAAGTTTTGGTGAGCTAAAGGAGAGGTTGACCACCGCTCCAGTACTAGTGTTGCCTAATCCCGAGGAACCTTTCGAGGTATACTGTGATGCGTCAGGTGCCAGACTTGGATGTGTACTGATGCAACGACGCCAGGTGATAGCCTATACCTCTAGGCAGCTGAAGCAGCATGAGGTAAACTACCCTACGCATGATCTAGAATTGGCTGCGGTAGTTTTTGCACTTAAGATATGGAGGCATTATTTGTATGGAGTTCGGTTTGAGGTATATTCGGATCACAAAAGTCTGAAATACCTGTTCGACTAGAAGGAACTGAATATGTGCCAAAGGAGGCGGACTGAATTCCTTAAGGATTATGACTTCAATCTTAACTATCACCCTGGGAAAGCCAATGTTGTAGCTAATGCTTTGAGCCGAAGGTCATTGCAGATGGCTTAAATGATGGTGCAGGAAGCGAAGCTGATAGAGGAATTTCGTGACCTCAACCTGATTGTTGCACGCCAATATAACCGTTTGATAGTGTATCCCTTATAGGTCAGTAGTGACTTCAAGCACAGAATAGTAGAGGCTCAGAAGAATTGTTAGGAAGACACTTGGTGTAAGTTCCGCAAGGCGGTAGAAGAAAGGAAGATCAAGGAAGTGACGATAGACGATGATGGAATTTTGCGGTTTAACAGGCGCATTTGCGTGCCCAAGGAAGGCAGCTTAAGGGAAGATATCCTGAAGGAAGCACACAAGAGTCATTTCACGATGCAGCCAGGCACCACCAAAATGTACCATGATCTCAAGTAGATGTTTTGGTGGCCAGGATTGAAGAGGGATGTTGAGGACTAGGTACAGAAGTGCTTAGTTTGTCAGAAAGTGAAGATTGAGCACCAGAAACTGCCAGGGTTGTTGAATCCTCCAGAGATTCCAGAATGGAAGTGGGAGGCTATAGCGATGGATTTTGTCTCAGGGTTACTGCGTACTCGGACAGGAGTAGATGCTATCTGGGTAATTGTGGACAGATTGACTAAGGCTGCTCACTTTATTCCGATCAAGATGACTTACTCGCTGGAAAAGCTTGTGCAGTTATATGTTAAGGAGGTGGTAAGATTGCACGGAGTACCATCTTCTATTATCTCAGACAGAGATCCCAGGTTTACTTCTAGATTCTGGACTGCTTTTCAGAAGGCATATGGGTCACAGCTGCACTTAAGTTTCGCGTATCACCCTCAGACGGATGGTCAGTCCGAGCGCACTATTCAAACTTTAGAGGATATGCTGAGAGCTTGTGCGCTAGATATGCCGGGAAATTGGGAAGAAATACTGTCGTTTTTGGAATTCACATGTAATAACAGCTATCAAGCTAGCGTTGGTATGGCTCCGTTCGAAGCTCTATATGGCCGGAAGTGCCAATCACCGTTATGCTGGAACAACAGTAGGCAGTACCGCGGACTAGACCCTGAAGAAACTCGAGAGACAGAAGAATTGATTAAGCTGTTACGACAAATAGTGTTCACGACGCAAAGTCGATAGAAAAGCTATGCTGACAACCGGAGGAGGCCACTCAAGTTCCAAGAGGGAGATCATGTCTTCCTAAAGGTTACTCCGGCAGCAGGTATCAGGAGGTCTTTGAAGATCAGGAAGCTAAACCCCCGATTCATCGGACCTTTCCAGATCTTGGAACATATTGGGCTTGTAGCGTACCGAATAGCTCTTCCTCCGAACTTAGCCAACATCCACAATGTCTTTCATGTCTCCCAATTACGCAAGTACTATGCGTCCCCCGACTATGTGTTACAGCCAGAATAGATACAGCTGAGAGAAGATTTAGCTCTACTGCTCACGCCTCAGCGAATCATCGATCACAAGACTCGCCAGACGCGAAACAAGGAGATTCCTATAGTACGAGTAGTATGGGCAAACGGGGAATTAGAAGAGCAGACATGGGAGCTAGAAGCTGACATGAAGAGAGCCTATCCAGAATTGTTTGAAAGGTATGAACTATCCTTGCCCTTAAATTTCGAGGACGAAATTTTTCTAAGGGGTGGAATGTAACATCCCGCTCTTTTCTTAGTAAGAATTTCGCTAAATAACTGCTCATAGAACCTTGGGTAAGAGTAAATGTGTGGAAGTCTGTAGGAATTATTCTGTTTGATTTTGGACAAGTTGGATGACACTGAAATGATTCCTACTGACCCTCAGAATCGGATGATGAGATTAAACTGACTGTTAAACGGAGTTCTGCGGAGTTTCGGACGATTCCACAGACACTAAAACGGCTCTGTTTATCCTATAGAATTGAGCAGAGAGCCCTAAGTCTCTCGAAACCCAACTGGTACCAGGGAAAGGTTTTAAACACGTAGGATAGTCCCACGATCCCATTGGGACGGTCGGGAAGTAACGAAACTGTGAGCGGAACAGCGGTCTACGGTCATCAGGGCTCGATGACGTGTTAAAGGTATCTGTGAAAAATACTTCTCCGGAGAAAAATTCACAAATGCCCTAAAGCATTAATATTCCCATGACTGGGGAAATTAGAGGATTGCGACGGTACAAGCGGAATATTTTTCAGACGACCGTGCGCGACGTACCGACACTACGAGCGATAAAACACGAGCGAAACGGAACCGGGAGAAAGTGAAATTTTGGGCAGCCCACGTGAGGAAATCAGATTCAAGGAATATAATTTAAAATCCTACTTACTATTCATGATGTGACAATTAGATTATCTTCCAAATTAATTAATTTTTGAAGAAAATAAAAAGGGCATTTTGGTAATTATTCTTAGGGGCAAAAATGTAATTATGGGAGACAGAATTTTGCCTATAAATACCCAGCCATAACCAGAAAAAAATGACGAAAATTCCTATCCTAGGGGAAACTCTGACCGTGTGCACGATCACGCTGCAGAAACTCCGTCAAGAAGCTTGGATCGCGCCCGAAGCTCGGAGGACGGCTTCCCCTGCCCTTCTTCCACCACCGAATAGCCCCCCAAGAATTGGGTAACTTTAGTTTGCTAACCTCTTTGGTGGTTGCATGTGTTTATGTGTGTGTGTGTGTGTATGTGTATGTCTTTATGTTTGTATGATGCTAGAACTTATGCTAGGACTTAGGAAGATGATTCTGAAGGGTTCTATGACCTGGATTAGATAGGTTTTGATAGTTAGAATATGTGTAAAAACCTCAAGGAGTAACTGACACAAGCCAAACGTCGTTAATTTCAGTGCGCAATCAAATAATAATTTATAAAACTAAATCAACCCCAAAAACGTAGTAAAGGGGCTAACCTAGGTCGTCTCTCAAGGAAGCAATTAGAACCAATTAAAATTGCAATTAAAAATGGGGGTTTGGATTGATGAATAATAATAAAAAGAAAGAAAAATAAAAGTAAGTTAACGATGATAAAAAAAAAAAGCAATATCCTGCATACGGTGTTTCTAGATCAAGGATTAATTGTCATTGGTTCCTAATTAATTATTCATAAGGGGGATGTTGTTTATTAGTTGAAATCTCTAACTAATACGCAATTCACCTAAGAGACTACGATCGTCAATCCCCTAAGCATTTATTAATATAGGAATTAAAACTAAGATCTCAGCATTAAAAACCTATATCAATTATGTTCCAATTGCACAACCTAATTAAATCTAATTAGTTTCCCAAAAAGTTCCCAAATCCTAAATCAATAAATCCTACAATCGTCAAGATCTATCAACCTAGAATTAACCCTAACCAATAACATGCAATCGCTATATTATTAATCACAGGCGGAACAAATCATGAATAAACATTAAGCACAAGACCTCGAATTAATCCTAATCTAGAGTTACCGCATGCAAGATATTAAGAAACTACTCCTCCATGGGTGGAGGATAAAAACTCATAATAAATAAAGACAAGAAGAGAGTTGAAAATAACGGAGAATTAAAATAACAAAACCTAAAAACAATAACGGAAGGAATTCGCAAATAATTGGGAGCTTACGTTGTCAATGCGAGCGCTCCAACAATCCTTGAATAACTAAGAACTAAGAACTACTAACACAAAACCTAAAGTGCAATAAAATAAAAGGAAAGCAGAAAATAAAAGTGGAGGCTGAATATGAAGTTCTCGAGAGAGGATGTCTATTTGTAGAGGATTGGCCTAAAGTGGGAGTAAATCCCGCACTTTCAGCACAGCAGTCAGTAAAATCGTGATAACTTCGGCTACAAATATCGGATTGAGGTGATTCAAATCTCCAACTAAAGCTAAGAGATATACCTACAACTTTGTAGTTGAGGTCAAACAGAGATTCAATCTCCATCCTGGCGCAAAATCCGTGTCAAAGTCAGCGTTAAAAATCCTCAGCAAATCTTTGACCAAATCTTTTTGAATTTGAATTTAATCTTGAATTTATTGGTCTCAATCTTCTCTTCAAATCTCTTCTTTAAAATTTACATCTTATCAAATCTCCTTCAAATCTTCAATGATCCTCTTGACAATTTATTTTCTGCAATTAAAATAGAAAACTAAAAAAGAACAAAAGAAATCTACACATTAAATTCTAAGATAAAGTAGTGCTTAAAATTGCATTTTTCTCAATTTCTCACAAAAGAGGATAATGTGCAAAACATATTAATTAAGCATTAAAATTACACATTTTTAGTATACAATGTTCAATTATAGAATAATAAAATAGGGTACAAAATACACCTATCAATAACCATGAGCAAAGGGGAAGAAAAAGGAAAGAAAATAAAGAATTCAGTTTTCAGTTTCGGCAGTGACTGCTGAGCGACCCTTGGTACCACTGAGAGGTCCCAATGCATCGCTGAGCGATCGGGCTCATACCGCTGAATGACCCTAGGGTACCGCTGAGCGGTCTGAGACCTGAATTTGTTATGGATACTGTCTTGAGGCACATAGTCTAACAATCAATGATTTAAGAGGACTAGAAGTAATTCTGCAATAAGTAAAGATTATGAATTGAACCATAGGGAACAAGTCATGTCATGCTGCAGGTACAGAAAGGAAAAAGATGATGAAATGTTGTATGAAAAGAAATGTTGAAAAATTCTGAGAAACATGTACTGGCCGTGATCACGAGAGCCAAACGATCCCACTTTAGTAGGTCAGAGGGGCATACTGAAGGTGGAAGCCCACCACAGGTAGTGTCAATATGGCATACCTGGAGTTGTGCGGTTAACACGCCTAGCACGGTCGAAAGAAGGCAATGCTAGGTGGGGGTACAACATCTGCCCACTGCTGAGGTGTCGAGAGAGGGCACGCGGCAGGAGGAAGCCAACCGCAGGAAGGTAGAAAGAGGGCCTACCTGGGGGTGCGAGGTTATTCCGTCATAGTACTGTCGAAAGAGGGCATTACTATGGTGGGAATAACATATATTACAAAAACCATGTTCAATCTGATATGCATGAATGTATGAAATGTATGTATATGATATTCTGTAATTACCGTCAAGAGAACGCTTGAGACGGCTATGTATGTATACATAATGTTAATAAGCACGAGAACTTAGTAAGCAAGTGTAGTTCCCCTATCACTTAGTAACATAGATAAAGCCGTTCAGAACTTTAGGCCAGATAATAATCAGTAGGATGTTTAGTATGTATGCACACTTAGAAATCTCTGAGCGGCCTGAAGTCCGACCTAATGTAACACGAGATACAGGAACTAAAGTTATTTCCATTGAGAACCTACCGTTCTCACTCCCACTCCCTTATGACTTCAGGGACCTATGATGACTCGTATTTCGACGAACCACCCGAGGAGCCTTGAGCGGTCATGACGGGACATGTATTAAGAAGATTCTTTCTCTCACCTCTGATGGCTGGGTTTTGATGAAGACAAGAACATCAACAAAAAGCAAGAAAAAGGCAAAGACACAACTGATGAATTGCAACGATCAACCGATCATCATATTGAAGGTTCAAGTGTTTTTACCTTAGAGTTTAATAGTTAGCACTTGTTATTGATATCATGGTTAATGGCTCATAAGGTTTTCATTCTAACAAGTCTAACACTTTTGTTAAAACCCTAAAATCATTTAGCAACACTTCTATAGGGTTTGCAACACTTGGAAAACACTTTGCTGTGTCAGTAACAGATTACTGGATTTCAGTAATTGATTACCAGTGGTTCAGTAATCGATTACAGGGTTTCAGTAATCGATTACCAGCATCAAAAATGTGAAAATATAACATTTTCTGCATGAGTAATCGATTACCAACTTGCTGTAATCGATTACCAACTCGAGAATTTTGAAAATAAGTGGTTTTCATGTGTGTAATCGATTACACACTTAGGGTAATCGATTACCAACACGAAAGTTTGAAAATAACTCAAATTTTATGAGTGTAATCGATTACCAAACCGTGCTAATCGATTACCACTTCAAAGAATTTGAAAATTGGCAGTTTCTATGTGTGTAATCGATTACCACACTTGGTTAATCGATTACATGTTCGAATAGGTGTGTTTTTTCATGAAACAATGCGTTGTTTTGCATCTGTATGCATTGGCAATGGTTCATGAACAGGCACCTCTGCCTATATAAGGTTGGAACTCATGCAGAACAAATACAGAACTCCAGAACTCAATTCTCACTTTCATATTCACAAAGTTCTGATCAAATTTCAATGGTGTTTCAATCCAAATCTTAAGAAAGCCCTTTGAGCCTTAACTGTTATATCATTTGTGCTTTCTATTCAGGAAAACTTCCAACCCTGAATTTAGGATTGGTAAAGCCATTGTATTACTTCTTCAACAATTGTGAATCAATTGTGGCACCGTAGTGTTCGGTGTGGTTTTGATAATCACCGTAGTGTTCAGTGTGGTTGTTCTGATATTCACCGTAGTGTTCGGTGAATGTACTGTGTAACCAGGGGAACGAGTTTGTTCTCTTGTAGTTGTCGGTGTAAGTGCCTCGGGTGTGAGGTTGTACACAACACAAGGTTACATAGTGGAAAAAACCCTGAATCAGAACAGGGGACTGGACGTAGCCTTCGGTGATTGAAGGTGAACCAGGATAAATTCTCCGGTGTGATCTTTCTTATCCCTACACTTTTACATTCAGCAATTTACAATTTCCGCTGCATTTAACATTATCAATTATTCGGTTATTGCTGGGTCTTGTTCCAAATTTGGGGATTAGGGTTTCATATCTCTCAAAGAACCAAAATCTGAGAAAAACAAGAAAAACCTAATTCACCCCCCTCTTAGGTTGCTATCTGTAGTTACAAATGGACCAAGATAGCTGGATGCCGAGATTTTTGATCAAGGGCATGCTGAGTAGTGTTCCAATAGCCCTTGCATTTTGATATTATGTATTTTGGATTATGTATATGTTATTTGTACCTTACTTATTGTAATTATAACTATGTGACTTTGTATGATGGACCAACTGAATGTATATTCCATGCTTTATTATTATTCGACTGCTATCCGCTAAGCCCAAAGGCTTTACCGCTCGTTATACTTGATCTTTCCGATGCAGGGCTCTATTTTAGTAATTAATCGATGCAAATGAAAAGTTTAAAAATTGGTCCCTATTTTCGTAAGCAACTATTTTTGAAAGATAACGATGGACTAAGGTATTCCCACTAGGTAGTAAACAACTTAGTGTGTTTGCGTACGACTTAAGCGTATGCAGTTAGCTAGGGTGTTTCAATTACCACCCCATATAGGTACACTCGTGTCCCAGGAGTCAGGGATTGGGTTGGAATAACCAAAGGATCTGACAACCATAAGGTGGAGCACAACACTAATATCACTAAGCCAACAAAACCCTAATGACTCCCATTAACAATTCGGTGACGTTGAAAAGGATAGTTCGAGTTAGCCAAACCTTTAACCCTAAATAACCAGGAGTCGTCATGACCAGAAACCGAACTAGCTAAGATCCCCAAGCTACGCTAACCTTAGCCAGCCCCCAACATTGCAGGAAGACGATGCACAGAAGTATGCAGATTTCGTAAAAGTCAGACCTCTACATTAGATGGACTTATGGACTCGGAGGCAGTCCATAGCTGGGTATAGGGGGTAGAGCAGGGATTCAAAAACATCTTCTGTACCGACACTCAACAAGTCGAGGTTGCGACCATAAGGTTGAGAGGCGCAGCGAAAGTGTGGTGGGACGCCACCAGACCCCTGTTGGAGCAGAGGGAGGCCCAAATCTTCTGGACCTACGGGAGTATGCAACTTCGACTAATAAGCGTTTGATCGTAGAGGAGTTGGCACATCACGTAGCGGCAGTCTGAGATGAGTGACACAGGAAGAAATTTGTGGAACAAGAGAATGCCTCGCAAGACTGGAGGAGAAAGAGATCGTTGCAAGCCTAATACTAGCAACTCACCCACAGGAGCCGAGCTTAATCCAAGACCCAGTTTCACCTCGACCAACAGTGTCAACGCCACTACTGGAGGTAGATGCCCAAAGATCGAGTTGTTCCGTCCAAGTGACAGCAAAAGACACCTGGGAGACTGTCTGACCAAAACGGGTGACTGCTACCGATGCATGAAGTGCAGTTATTTCGCCAAGACGGGTACCCTAATCCTACCTGGATCATAGCGACCAGAAAGGTATGGACTATGAGCAATCACGTTTAGGGAAAGTAAGCAATAGGAATTAAGACCTGGAGACCCTTGGACGTGTAGAAATTTCGAAGGCGAAAATTTTCTAGGGGGTGGAATGTAACATCCCACTTTTCCCTTAGCAAGGATTTCGCGTATTGAATGAGGGTACGAACTCTTTTAGAGGTTAAAAGCTTGAGGTGTAGGCTTTCTTCATTCACGTGGATGTGAGTGGCTATGTGACGAGGGCGGACAAGTACTAGATTTTGGAGAGGTCAGCAAGAAATCTGACCGCAGCAAGTGGTGAGGGAGACAGAAGGAAGAGAACCGAGCAGGGAAGCATCTCACAGAATTAAAGGAGAGAGCGACCTTCTCCAGCCCTACAGAGATAAGTCTGAAGGTGTGGGCCGAGACAAGAAACTTAAGTGACTGAGACGAGCGTATGAGTGTTGGAGCATGTTCTGTGGGGAAGGTAAAAGCTTGAGAGACGGAGTTTAGGAATTGTACGTGGAAAAGGCTTAGGGAACAATTTGGAAATGGGGAAATTAAGAGAATAGTGTATGACCGGACAAACAGTTGGGTGAAGTGTGGAAGTAGAATACATAAGTCTTTAAGGAGGATATGGGCACAGAATATAAATTAGGTTCAAAACTAGGTCAAAGCACGAATAAGGATGTAAGTGCAAGCATAAATTTAAGGAGATTGAAAGAAGATGAAGAGGATTAAGTATGAGATCAACAGATGCAATTCAGGTCTCACCTAGGGAAGTACGAAAGATTAGGTTATGGAGGACATAGGAGAATTGGGTGAGCCTTAGAGTGGAGACAAGTAAAGTGCGTAAACGGGAGCAAGATGTAGACATGAGCAATTGGGTTAGAATGACGATAGGTAAAAGCCTTAGTGGGAAAGCAGAGGACCCGAGGATTTAACCACGCTGGAATTTCAAGGGCGAAATTCCCGTAAGGGGGATAAAATGTAACATCCCGCTTTTTCACCGTACGAATATTTAGCGTAATAAATAATTATAGGTTAATTAGGGAAGTGGAAAAAATTAAATTATTACCTTTAATTCATAAGAATCACCTTTAACTCATAGGAATCGTAATCAAAATTGAGGTTTCGTGACCCCGTGGATTTTTCCGAGGCTTAGGACGATTTTTGGACCAATCGGGAATTTTTTCGGATACTGAAAGTAACCGTAAAATACAGTAATAAAATAATAATTCCCCGAATAACTCCACCAGACTCAACTACTAATAAGGAAAATTAGTAGAGCGTGAGGGTTGCAACACCCCTGCTAACTGCCCACTTCCATGGTAGTAAGCAATGCTCACAGGGTTGTTGTTCGTTGCGTAGGGTTACTTATAGCCCTTACTTTTACCTTTGCAAATAATTCTTACACAGAAATAGGGACCAATTTGAAAATCGTTCGCGTGCTTATCAAGTTAGAAATTAGGAGCCATGTGTGATAAAGAAACATATAACAACAATCGCTAGTATCTACCGCATGTTAGGTAGAGATCAGAGTGGAATATGAAAAACAATTGTATATATATATTTACAACAAAGGTCCCAAAATACAGATACACATTTTCCTTAATAATAAATATGTA
>QANU01042125.1:45821-69613 GCA_003254905.1 Nissolia schottii
ATATATATATATATATATATATATATATATATATATATATGGCCGGTGGGGGCATTAAGTACCACCCCTGACGCCATTTTTCCATCTTTGTTTCTTTGCAGCTTTGCTGCTTCTATTTTCTTTCTTTCCTTTCTTGGCTTTTTCTTTGTTTTCTTTGTTTCCTTCTCCCCCCTGACGCTTTCATGCTGCTTCCTTTCCTTTGTTTCTTTATTTTCCCCCTATGCCCATTTATTTCATTTTTCTTTCTTCTCTAAAGCTTATGCTTCGTTGCTTCTCTTTTCTTTCTTCGTTTTGTTTTCTTTCTTTTTTGGTTCCGTTCATGCACTGCTGTGCTGCTGCCAGACGCCAGAAAGATAGCAAGATCATCATGGAAGTGCTCAGGGTATTTCCCTCCCCACTTCTACCGTTTTAAACTGGATTTGGAGGTGGGTAGTCCGATCACCCCTGTCTATGGGAATTTTATGTGTATGTTTATGTATGTATTTTTGAGTAGGAAAAATTAGAAATATTATGAGAAAAATATGGAGTTAATGATGCTTGAAGGATTTTTAGAAATATTGAGGTTAGGAAAATATAACTGTGCTGGTTGGAACTGTGTAGGAAGCTCAGTAAGCATTAAGAAAGGATTCTGGTTTTGACGCTGTGACTTGACCGCTCAGTGGCCACACAGGCACGCTGAGCGGACTAGCACAGGACAAGGCGCTGAGCGACCATACAGGCCCGCTGAGCGGCCCCACGAACTGAGCGCTGAGCGGCCATCCTGGTGCGCTGAACGGCTTGACCCTGAATTGACCCACTGAGCTTGTCTTTTGGTCTAAGCTCTAAGTGGCCTAGCCGAGGCGCTGAGCGGCATGACCTGAACCCGTGAGAAAGGTTTGGCACAAGGATGACTGAGTAGCCACGGAGTCCCCCATGGGCGTTGAGCGACCTAGCTAGGGCGCTAAGCGGCCTAAGGAATCCTATGTTACTAAGTTAACTTTGAACCGAGGAGTTCTCATGAGCCCACACGTTCTAACCCAGCATGGAGTCTTTAAAAGTATACCTACAAGAAAGTAAATAATTATGTGAATATATGTTGTAATTTTAAATAATATGCATCATGAGGATTCGGTCGTCAGTAAGGCATAGGACGACTGTAGATAACTAGAGGTTAAAGTCACCTAAGTGTACTAAGATAAATAATGAACCAAGGGAGCCAGTTAAGTCTAAAGACGGGCCCTGGCCATAGAGGGTCGGAGTAGCCCGAATTTATGACATAGTTATGTAATAGGAATCCCTCTCTTGGCACGTCATACCTGACAAGCCCCTCCCCGACCGTGCAAGACGGGCTGGGTTATGATTATGTTATGCAGATAGTGATCTGAATGCGGGTTTCCACCCGGACGAGAAAAAAGAAAGTAAGGAAAGAGCGGTTGAGCTTATATGTCATGACATTTAAAAGACGAGTCAAACACCCCTAGACGTGGCGAAAGGATCCCCCAGACGTGGATCAAAGAAAGAAAGATATGCCCCCAGACGTGGCATAAGGCACACCCCCAGTTGTGGTGAGCAACCTACACCCCCAGACGAGGCGGAGGATTGTCCCCCAGACATGGAGAAAGAAAGAAAAAAGAGAGATCTTGCCCCCCAGACGTGGACAAGCGAGCTCTCGCTTGCCAGTGCTATCGCTAGGGTACACTCCCGCCATTCTATCAGTTGAATGGTTGTAAGTTTTTGTGACTGTATGGGGATGACGATCCTACAATCAGCAAGGGAGTGGGGGCACCACCCAGTTATGAAAAGGACGCAGCCGTATGCGCGTAAGAGAACCCCTTTCCCCAGACATGCATGAAGATTTCTTGATGAATGCTATATGTATATGTATATGTAAGTATGCCTATATGTAACGAACGTCACAAGGTAACATCTCGAGTTGGAGAACGTCGGTACGTGACGTAGTATCACAAGGCCATAATGTAACATCCCGATTTTTCTTAGAGAAATAATTGTACACATAAATGTCAAATTAAGTTCTAATCATGATTAGAGAATAAAAATGGGAAATTATTAGGTAGAATATCCCTAGGAAATAAAACGTGTCGCGATAGGAAGTTCGGCGGACAACTGAACAGTCGCTGTTCGCCGATGAAATTTCCCGACGCGGAAAAGGTGTCCATGAAAATATTTCCCCGGAGAAAAATTCACAAACACATTTAATTATTAATACCCTTAGGTACGGGGGAATTAGAAGATCGCGACGGTATAAACGGAATATTTTTCGGACTACCGTGCGCGACGCACCGACACTGCGAGCGATAAAACACGAGCGAACCGGAACCAGAAAAAATTGAAATTTCAGCAGCTGCAAGAAGAAGGGCTGCACGGTTTTGAAGAGATTTTTGGGCCAAAAATAATCCCTTAAATCATGCTTCCAAACTTTCCATCACCATGCTTTCTTACACATCAAAACCAAATCACATCATAAGCCATACCTATGCACATACCTCCCACTATTCATCACATTTTATTAAATCCTAAAATCAATTCATTTCCCCCCACCATTCAGCCATCCAAAACCGAACCCTCCCCCAAAAATCTCAAGAACATTTCATCTTCTACAATCCTCCATAACCACACCTCAAGCCAAGCTCCAAGAACATCACTTTGTCTCCAAGAAAGCAAGCATTCTTGCCATCCTCTTTCACCTCCCAAGAACCGAAAACACACCCCCAAAGTCTCCTCATCTTAGTTTCATTTTCTTACACTCACAACCAAGAGGAACAACATCATCATCCTCTTCATTGTGCAAGGTTCTCATTTTGGAGAAAGGTGACATAAAACTTTGGGGAACATCAAGGCTTGTGGAACTTCACTCCCAACTCCCTTCACCAACCTTCTTGAGAAGTGGGTAACTAGTTAAAATCATCCCTTGATGGTTCTAGGCCTTTGTGCTTGTTTATGTGATTTAGGAGAAAATGCACATAATATGTGATTTTTGCCTTGAAATAAACTTGCATGTGTTATTAGTGATTTGATGAGGATAAATATATATTTTTGGTTGTTAAAGCTTGTGGGTAACTATGCATAAATCACCTCCTTGGTGATCTATTTTTGTGTGTTGTGAATATGTGATTGAATGCACATAACATGTGTTTATGCCCAAAGATAAATTTTTCTTGTGTGATAAATAAATCGATTAAAATAAATGTGAGTTTGAGTGGATAAAAATATGGGTGCTATGCATGAATATTATTGGTATATATTATGTTGTTGTGTGCTTGAAAAGCTAGGGGTGTTCTTGTGTTTTGTGGGATACGAGTATACATAAGTATGGAGAAAAGTTTTACCATGAACGTAATGATTTTTTTAGTGTTAAAAGAGGGAGGTAGGATTCGGTTTTGAGGGTGGAACTTGGGAAAATATTTGGTTAGAAGTGTTAGAGGAGAGTGTAAAAGAATCTTGGTAGTGCATGGTAGTAAAAGAATAAAAGAAAATGAGGGTGTATAAGAGAAGAGAGCAACTCGATTTTTGGAGGGTTAAAATGGTTGGAAAAAAAAAGGGAATAAAAATAAAAGTGAGAGTTTTTAGTATTTGTGGTGGTAAGAGTGTAAAAGAAAGATAAGAGTGCGAGTGTACATAAGAGTGTCATAAACTTAAGAAGATTAAAAATGTAGTATGTATGTTTAAGTGTTTTGCTTTCTAGAAATGTGGTTAAGGTTTGATGAGGTAAAGTGTAGTTAGGATATTGTTAGCAGTTAAAAGCTTGAGGAAAATGATTGTAAGTTACCCCAAAGGGTGAGGAGAACAGGGGCAGTACACGAGAAACAAGAATAGTGCATGCATCATGAGGCAGTGTTGCCATAGGGCTTAGGGCAACCATAGATCACTAGAAATAAATTAACTAATGTGCAAAGGTGGTAAATTAAATTAGGGAACACAGTTAAGTCTAAAGACGGGCCCCGGCCACAAAGGGTCGGTGTAGCCCGAAGTATGACATAGTTATGTAATAGGAATCCCTCTCTTGGCACGTCATACCTGACAAGCCCCTCCCCGGCCGTGCGAGATGGACCGGGTATGATTATGTTACGCAGAGAAAGATCTGAACGCGGGTTTCCACCCGGACGAGAGAAAAGAAAGAAAGGAGCGCTTGAGCTTTTATGTCATGACATTTAAAAGACAGGTAAGATGTCCACGAAGTTCGGACATAAGAGAGAAAGAGAGATATGGTCCACGAAGTTCGGACCTAGGCCTTAAAGTAATCCACGAAGTTCGGATGCAGATGATTAAGTCGTCCACGAAGTTCGGACGCCGTCCACGAAGTTCGGACCTAAGTGAGCAAGTCGTCCACGAAGTTCGAACGCACACGAGCCTCACTCCTAGTGTTAACACGTCGTAGCTGGAGAAGGGATGACGATCCCCCAGTCTACATGGAAGCGATGGCAACCTAGCAGCGAAGAAGGACGCGGCCACGGGCGTGTAGGAGAAACCCCTATCCCTCATGCATTACATTTATGTGCTATTTGTATAAGCTGTATGATTATATCTGATTATGTATATATGAGTATGGACACATGATGAGTCAACCGTCCGTGAGACATGTACATGACGGTCATAGTTGCACCGCGAGTCTGGTTAATAAGCACGAGAACTTAGTAAGAAAGATTAGATCCCCGTCACCTAGTAACTGGATAAAGCCGCCCAGGAACTTAGGCAAGAAATTAATTGGGAGGATGTCTAGATGCATGTACACTTAGAGATCTCCTGGACGGCCAGAGTATAATTGAGTAACCAGAGCCCCCTACCCCATAGTTATCCACTGAGAACCACCGTTCTCACCCCACTCACTTATGGCTTCAGGTGAGCTAGATGACGACCCCGCCGAAGAAGCGGCGGATCCTCCGCAGCAGGTTTAGGACTGTGGACCCTGAGACAGGGAAGGAGGCAGAGCATTGGACAGTACTTGTGGTGAACCGCCCCACACCTCCCCGAGTTACACCACCGATCGTCCCAGAGACTTCCACCGATGGCGAGCCCGCTCCGTACGAGAAAGATGTGGAGGTCGACCCAGTCTCCGTGAGGCCGCGACCGCCCCTGGTCCACCGACGAGGCACGCGGATGAGGACAGCCAGAGACTATCGCCTCCTGTTTATCCCTTGCACTCCCTATCCCGAGGCAGGCCCGTCCACCGGCCCACGAGATCCGCCCGACACACCTGAGCCCTCATCACCCATGGAGGATCATCCCATGGAGGTCGATGAGGAGGAGGACGAGGAGGAGGAGCGGGAGTAGGAGGACGAGGCGGAGGAGTCGGAGCAGAAGGAGGAGGATCCAGAGGAGGACCCAGAGGAGGAGGATTTCGAGGAGGACCCGGAGGAGGACCCTAGCGAGGATGAGCCAGAGATCTGACCAGCCTGGTCCCTAGACCCTGTCATCAGAGATAGCACCTTTTTGCTAGTAGCTTTAGTTGTATGTGTATTTTGATGTATGTTATTTGCAGACTTAATGATATGTACAGGCTTAGGATACGTATGGCCCTTCTGATGTATCAGTACAATATTTATGATATTTATATATGACTTCTGCCATGTATGACTTTAACTGTTGGACCCACTTGGTACTGTTTACTTTACTGCTTTTGTATGTACTGGTATGACGGACAACGCTCGCACTTATATGTTATACGACTATATGGGAATTATGATAGTTCACACGCATGGCTCTAGTCTGACGCATAATAACAACTTATGTTTAAAAAGAAAAAAAAATGGGTCCTTATTTTCATTTAACTTAATTATTTTCGAAGTAAAGTAGGGACTACCAGTATTACCACACAGCAAATAACAACCTAGCAGACACAGATTGTGACTTAAGCATAAGCTGCTAACCTAGGGTGTTACACCTAACGGTCTAGGCTAGCAAGCACGAAACTATGTAATTAGGTTAAGAAAGATTAGATTTCCGCATGATCACTTAGTAATGTAGATAAAGCTGCTCAGGCCTAGTATGGATAATAATCAGTAGGGGTATTAGTATGTGTTGACACCTAGAGACCCCCTGAGCGTCGGAATCATAATTTAAACGAAACGAATAGGTATTCCCCGAAGGACCCCACTGAGGACGTAATGTTCTCACTCCCCACTTCGTTATGATTCCAGGCAGGAAGCCGAGGCACACTGCGAGGACCCGAATTTACCTTGGAACGAGGACAAACACTTCTATTGTAGCAGAAGCCCCTGAGACTTCACAGAGGAGCAGCCAGTGCTACCGTTTGACAAGCAAGCTGAGCAAGGATTAGTGACGTGTAACGTGTAACAGTCACATGGTCTAGTCAGGTCGTTGGCCTAAGTGTGGTAAATGTAAATTATAATATTACTCAACTCTGTATTTGTATTTTTGACCATTTGATTGTACATATATGTATGTTAGAAAATATTCTAGAAATCTATCTCTTAGATAGTAATGCTTAAGTCTTATAAGACTCTATCGCTTGTATCCATGTATAATTCATTGACGCGTATGGCTCTAAATTTGTAAACTAGTAAGGATGTGAGAAAAATTTCAAAACGGTCTGTATTTTCGAGTAAGAGATATTTCCCAAGCTAAAAGTAGGGGCTAAAAGTAACCTCAGCCAAGCACATTGTTTTGCCTCTCAGTTCCCATTCTTTCTCTTAGCTTCCATTTCCCTTCAAGCACCGAAGCCATATCCATCTTTATTTCTCAACATTTTACTTAGAACTCAAGAGAAATTGGCCACAAGACTCGGCCAAACACCACCGTAGCCACCCCTAGCTCCATTTCTCTCATTTTTCTTCCTTTCTTGCTTAGAGAACGCAAGATAGAACCGAAGCTTACTCACTCTCTTCATCCACTTCCTATCTCCTCTTGCATGTATCCTTGGAGGCCAAAGCTTGCCACCGGAGACCCACCATAGCCACCACCATCCATTCCACTTTACTTCCTTCCAAGGAAAGCACTAAGGCAACCGTAGCTAAGCCCACGGGTTCAAGCTTCTCTTCTCTTGATTTCAAGAGATTTTCCTTGAAGAATCAAGCCAAGGATAAGAGAAATTGTGACCAAAGGATTAGGTAAGGGAGACCTCGCATGCAAGTATTGGAGCCCTCCAAGATCATCCAAGGAGCCGTCATAGGAAAGCAAGGTTTTTCCATCAAGTTTGCTGTGGGTAACCCGAATCATTCACTACATAAGTGGATTAAGTTGTTTTCCTATGTGCTTGATGTTCTTAAGTCTACGGATACTTACTAGATTATTGTGCTCTTAAGAATTTTTGAAAGTTAAGAAAAATGAAAAGAAAGAATAAGAAAAAGAAGAAAATAAAGCTTAAAAAAAAATGGGGATAGGGGTTAGGTAAGTATTCGGGTCATAAGGGTAGAGTGGGCAAGATGAGTTTAAGTGGTTGCATGTGAGTTTCGAGGAGTTTTAAGAAAGGTTTTGAGGTTAAAGAAAATATAATATGTTAAGGTGCTGTTTGGACTAGTTGCAGGTGCTATTTGTTCATCTAATTTAATTGGCGTATGAAAACATAATATGTGAAAGTGCTGATGGATAAGATGCATGTGCTATTTTGTTCATCTACTTATTTTGGGCGTACGAAAATATAATGCGTTAAGGTGCTGTTTGGATAGTTGCATGTGCATGTAGGAAACTTAGCTAAAAAATGCTATCTCGATAGTTTAACTAAGCTATTTACATGTATAATTTGTTAGTAGAAAAATATTATGTTTGATTATGTGCATGTAGGAAACTTAGCTAAAATGCTGTCTTGATAGTTTAACTAAGCTATTTAAATGTATAATTTGTTAGTAGAAAAATATTATGTTTGATTATGTGCATGTAGGAAACTTAGCTAAAATGCTGTCTTGATAAGTTAACTAAGCTAATTACATGTATAGGTTGTTAGTAGAAAAATATTATGTTTGATTATGTACGTGTGGCAAACTTAGCCAAAGTGCTGTCTTGGAAAGTTGATTAAACTATTTACAGGTATGATGCGTTAGCAGAAAAATATCATGTGTGATTATGTGCAGGTAGAAAACTAACAAATAATAGGTACTATTTGGAAGTAGAAAAAGGCTATAGTTAAATTGGTGTATTGAAGTATGATGTAGATATGCTGATTGGACTAGTGTATGTGTTAATTAACTATCTGGCATAATCGATATAGGAAGGCTTAACGTGTTATATTTAATTTGTCTCGTAAAGGTTATTGGAAGTGGTTTGCACTCATTATCCTGATTAATGGGTATGTTAAATTATTGTGTAAAATTCAGAGAAGATGTTATTCAAAATTTGGTAGAGAAGATGTTATTCAAAATGATAATAGGAGTTTGGTGTATGGGTGGTTTGTTTAAGTGACGACTAAAGTAAGAAAGAACATATGTCCTTCATCTGTCATTGCATGCATCATATGGAAGTGGTCGTCAGAAAGCCATAGAGCGACTCTAGAAAATTAGAACCAGTTACTTAATCTAATCAAAGATCATAATTGGACTTAGGGAATTGAAGTGTCTAAGAGAGGTCCCTACTATAATGAGTATGGTAGACCTCAGAAGTTACAAATTTATTTAGACATGAGAAGACTCTATCTCCTGGCACGTCTAAGGACACGCCCCTCACCGGTCTTGCAAGACAGATCGGTTTATGACAGAAAAGAGCAGGTTAGGACCTAGAGAGAATAAAGAGTAGTAAGAGTATGTCCCAGAACATAGAGTAAGCAAGAATTGCCCAAGTGTACAATTATCAGAGCTACGCGAGTACGAGTCCACTCATGGCCTTGTCGCTAGGGCAGCCCCCTCACCATCCCGCAAGAAGGATGGTTGTTCCCCCTCGTTGTCGATAACATTACGCCAAGTGCGGTTGTGGTTAGCTACCACTCAGGTAATCAGTGCTGCCTAGTCGCCAACGACGTAGACAAGAAGTAGGTTGTACTCCGAACGGGGACACGGTCCCACGGTCTACAAAGGAGAATGATGGACACCAAGTATCAAGAAGGACGCTGCCAACGACGCGTAGGAGAATTATTAGAAATCCCTTTTATGCATGCATGATGAGTTATATATATATATATATATATAGACATATGTATGTTTTTTATGATTGGAATTGCTTTGCGGAAAGTCATGTTACGGACTGCTCTAGCATAATTTAAGTGGTACTTAGAGTACTAGAGTTCGAGGAGCGACGATATAAAACCAAGCACGAGTGGACATAGTTAATATCTAGGACAAAGATTAGTATATCCCCCGTCACCTAGTAAATAGGGCTGCTCAAGATTAGCAAGAATAAAATAAAGTAGGGAATTTAATATGCATGACACTTAGAGAACTCCTGAGCGGCCTGGATCACAAGTGAGTAAATGCAGAATAGATATTGACCAAGAATTCCCACTGAGGACGCGACGTTCTCATCCCCCACTCACTTATGATTCCAGGCGAGCATGACAAGTACGCCGGAGAGGAGGAGGCAGTAGAGGACTACTGAAGACGTCACGACGTGTAGGCATTTTGTATTAGCTAAATGGATTTGGTTGCCAGTAGCTTTTGATTGTAGTATTTGTAAAATCTAATTATAAGCATATGTGAAAGTGTTTCCGGACCAATATGTATGAATAATATTTATAGGAGTATGTGCTGAGTAATTATCTGGTATGCTATTTGTAACCCCCTAGCTAGCTAGCCTACGCTTAAGTCGCAAGCTTGCTGGCTAAGTTGTTATCTGCTCTGGTGGGGATAGTACTTAGTCTCATTTGTACATTGAACATATTGTTACCCAAAATATGGACCAGATTAAAATTTTCTTTGTACGTTGCATAGACTAAATTAGGAGCCTTATCATGTTAGAGCATACATCACGCGCGGAAACATAACATGCTTAAGCAGTAGAATATGGAAATATTTTACACATGCCATAATTACAAAAGTTGGTCCATCATACATTCATAAACAAGTACACAAGTTGTAGTTAAGTAGTAAGTACCAAAAGTCACAAAACAGTGCATATATACATATACAATCTACTAGCTACTAGTCTAATCTGCTGATGTCTGGTCCTGGGATGTCTCCTCCTCATACTGCTCCGCTCCTTGTCCTTCATCATAACCTGGAGTCATGGATGAGTGGGGTGAGAACACAGCGTCCTCAGTTGAAATCCCTTAAGGATGAGGGGACTTTTTTTTCCTCATACAGGCTCCAGGTCGCTCATGGATTTCTGGGTGTTACAGTTATACTATCGCCCTACTGATTTTAAGATCCGTACTAAGCTTGAGCAGCTTTATCTAATTAGCTAAGTGACTGGGGAACCTACTCTTCATTAACTAAGTCCTCTGTTCTCTATCTTACTTCCTAGTCACACATAACCACATATTTCGCATAATCACATAATCACATAATAAGCTTCAGTGCGCATCCACTTATAACCGTGCCCATTTTAATTATAAGCCTCTTCGCACCTCCACTTATGTACAGTTATATCACTTAGAGCACATACTTGAAGCTCAACCCCCCCGTAACGGTGGCCTACTGCCACAGGCTTCCTTAGTGTCTCAATACCGTGAGGACTAGACCGCGTGAAACACCCTAGCTAACTGTTTACCCGTATGTAGTAAAGAAAGCTCACTAGGTTGTTGTCTACTTGGTCGGAATACTTTAGTCCATAGTTATCTTTTGAAGATAGTCGTTGCTCAATAAAATAAGGACCCGTTTTAAACTTTTGCTTGTATCACATTAATAATAAAATAGAGCCATGCGTTGGAACAAAACAAATATAACAAAACGGATAACATTATCATACGTAGAATCTGTAATATACATCCATTGGGTCCACCATACAAAGTCACCTCATGGTATACATAGTAAGTACAATATACACCACATATACATAAACTGGAATACTGAATACATAAGTCAGAGTACATCATATTAAAATCCAAGGACTACTGGAATGCTACTCAGTAAGCCCTTGGCAGAATATAAACATCTATCTATCTCCTAGCTACTCATGGCTCAGCTGGCGGCTCTTCTGCATCGTCAAAATAAGATTCATCATCTTCGGTACTTGAAGTCATAAAATAGTGGGGGGTGAGAACGGTAGGTTCTCAGTGGGAATAACCTTAGTTCCTGAGTCTCATATCAGATTATGTCAGACTTCAGGCCGCTCAGAGATCTCTAGTGAACATACATACTAAACAGCCTACTATTTATTATCTGGCCTATCTGAACGGCTTTATCTGCATTATTAGGTGACATGGGAACTACTCTTGCTTACTACATTCTCGTGCTGATTAGCATTTCGTGAATATACATAACCGTCTCGAGCGTTCTCTTGACGGTACGGACATAACAACATGAACTATACATCCAGAATAATCAGAATACATAACAGAATACATATAACAGAATCATCAGAATATGTCTAGCAGAGTCATCAGCATAAACATGACAGAATTATCGGAATAAACATGCCTAACAGAATGTACATGTGCATAACAGAATATGACAGCATAAACCTGCATAACAGCATATCCTGCTTTGGAATATGTATTATTCCCACCATAGTAATGTCCTCTGTTGACATTAGTATGACGGAATAACCTCGCACCCTCAGTGTAGGCCGACACTGTCTAGACCTTCCTGCGGTGGGCTTCCACCTGCCGTGTGCCCCCTCGGGACCCCTCGACAGTGGGCGGATATTGTACCCCCACCTAGGCTTGCCCCCTTTCGACAATGCAAAGGCGTGGTAACCACACACCTCCAGGTATGCCATATCGACACCACCTGTGGCAGGCTTCCACATTCAGGATCCCTTGACCTCCTGAAGTGGGATCATAGTTGGCTCACGTGATCACGGCCTTTTCAGCATGTGGCATATAGCCATTATCAGCATGGGGCATTTGCCCTTTTTCAGCATTGTTATTCAGCATGGTTCAACAGTAATTCAGTATTTTCAACATATCTGACTTTTGTACCTGCAGCATGTTATATCTTGTTTCCTATGGTTCATTTCAGAATCTTTACTTATCTCATAGTTATTTCTAATCCTTTAAACTTGGGTGATCATGAATGCATGAAATGCTATGCATTAGGTCACATATTGCATGAAATTCACATGTTTACATACGGCATATACCTCGTCATAACTTATTCATTCATCATACACATGCTTGTACTCTCTCATCAACTTCGGGGTCCCTCCGTGGAACCCACCCAGCGCTCGCACTCCAGGGTTCCTCCGCAGAACCCTACTCGACACCCCTACTGGTGCTCTCAGCCTTCATCACGTAACCTTCCCAGCCTTTCCAGGGATCCTCTGCGGAACCCTTGCATAGACCCTTCAGGGAACCATTCAGCAACTCCAGGGCATTACTCGGCAACACTAAGTAACCTCCGCGAAAACACTCAGCACCATCTCAGGTGCCCGCTCATCAACTCTTCGGACTCCTATCCGCGGAACTCATCAGCACCAATTCGGGCGCCGCTCAACAACTGCCGACTTCTCTTAATTACTCTCCGCGGATCTACTCAGCACCCGTTCAGGCGCCGACCAACCACTCGCTATACTCCTTTCATCACTCTCCGCGGAACCAATCAGTGCCAGTTCCAGGCACCGCTCAACCACTACAAACTCCTCTCACTCACGTTCCGCGGAACCATTCTGCACCAGTTCAGGTGCCACTCAATAACTTAACAGACTCCTCTTTTTTTCCCTTTTATCCCATGGATCCTTCTTGAGCTTTTACCCATATTTCACAGCTTTTACACATGTTCTATACATAATAAACCTATCTAGTCCAGGTCACAGGACCCTTCAGAATCATCTTCCTAGCCCTAGCATCATTTCTAACATATATGTTCATATATTCAAGAATCACACATATACACATATAATCACATAACAATCATTCACCATCCAAAAGGTGAGGAACTAGAGTTACCCACTTTGCTAAAGAGTTGTTTAGTGACGGAGGAAGGAAGCTTTGCTTGCTTGCTTGAGTTCTTCTTGCCAAGAAGTGAAACCCTTGAATAATTGTGGAAACCTAGGTTATGGAAGCTTGGTGTTCTTTCCTCCAAGTGAAGAGAAACTCACAACCTTAGTACTTGCTTGTCTTCTTTACAAATTTGAGAGTAAATTAAGATGATGAAAGGCAAAGGGTGATGGTGGTGGTAAGAGAGTTTCGAATAGTGTGGGAGCTGTAGATGAGCTTTTTTGTTTTTTGCATGAAATAATAGGAAGAAAGCTTTGGTTAACATAATTAAAGTTAACCAAAATGAATAGGGAGTTGGTGTACAGGTGCTTCGTGGGGCAAGGGCTGGCGGTGGAAATTTGTGGCCCTTGGCCATCCATGTGTCCATGGTTTATGTGTGTTTTAGTCATATTTTCTCATTAACTATTTATGTCCGGAAGTCCTAAAAATATTTCGGACATACCGTTATGACCTATTAATTTTCCTTGTTAATATTTAAATGTTAGTTGGAATATTCTTGAATTTATTTTCATATTAATGTACTTTACAGACTCCTTTGAGTCGTGATTAAATTCCTATAATAACCTAATATCGACCCGAACGTCACGGACGCCACGAGATCGAAAAATTATTATTTTTAACTAATATTACAGGAGTAAAACCAATACTTGAATTTTATTTCATTTAAATTATTTATCATGGGACATGTTAATGAAGGGAAAAAAAGTCGGGTTGTTACACCGCGCTAAACCTCAATAGCTCACGATAGGAGAATCCATCCTTATGCTAGGGATGGCGAAGGGACCCTACCCCGTCCTTATGCTAGGGACAAGGCATGCCCAGGGTCAACTTGCCTTTCCTGCCGGCTCCACGCACAGCTAGGAAAAGATTCCTTTTTTTCCTTCCTTTCCTTTTTCCTTTTTGGGACTTAGTGACGTCATGCCCTATTCCTTTTTCCTTTCCTTTTGTAAAACCATTTCCATGACACAATCACNTTTCCTGCCGGATCCACGCACAGCTAGGAAAAGATTCCTTTTTTCCTTCCTTTCCTTTTTCCTTTTTGGGACTTAGTGACGTCATGCCCTATTCCTTTTTCCTTTCCTTTTGTAAAACCATTTCCATGACACAATCACATAGCGCATCCATCAATACAGTTCATCAATCCAGTTCATTCCAGTCACAGTTCATATTCCTTAAACATAAATCCTTAGTTCATAACATTTATCATACTTTAGAAAGCCTTGAACATAAATCCTTAAATCATAACATTTAACATACTTTAGTAAAGTCAGTAGATCCATGGATAATTACAAGTAGTATAAAAAGTGGAGTTTTTATTCAGAAAATGACAAGTTTTCGAAAAGGGGAAATCTATCTTTGTTCAGGCCGCTCAGCGCCTAGGGTATACTGCTCAACGCTGAAGGCCGCTCAGCGCCATCACTGGCCGCTCAGCTCTCGCAGGCCGCTCAGCGGGTCTTGACGAATTTCAGCTCCTAATTCTTGCAATTGTCCATGTTCTAATAGGTTCCTAAGCATCAATCCTTAGAGCATTTCTTCCATCATTTCTAACCAATTTCTAACAGCCATAAACATTATTTCAATCTTCCAAAAATCATTTCCATAATCAAGTTCATACTTTCCTAAACTATGTTCATGTAGCAAATAACATCTCTAGCCCATAGAACACATATCCACATAACTTCCACAACCATTCATCAAAGAAGATAAACCTAGAAAGAACCTAACCTATCCCTAGCATACATATCACACAATTATCATCAAACATCTTAAGCCACATAGACAGTGGTTATGTTACGTTTACCCACATTTTCCCCGGCTCCGACGGTTCCTGCTTGCTCCTAGCTTGCTTAGATGCCTCCTAGCTCCTCTTGGCCGAATTTTCTGCAGATTCCCTTAGGTTTTTGAAGTGATTTTCGTGGTCTAGGGTTAGGGGATTCCTTGAGGAAGTGAACTGGGCTTAGGGTAAGCAGTGTCTAGGTCTCCGGTTCGACAGAACGACAGTCGTTCGGCAAACGGACAGAGTTCTGACAAGGTTTCTAATTTTTCTCTTCATTTTCGGTTTTGGGAGGGTATTTATAGCCCAAGGGCTGATGCCCCTTTTACCATTTTGCCCTTGGCCCCAAAATTACCAAAATGCCCTTTTTATTTAATTTTCTAATTATTTAATTAGTTTGGATAATCCTAAGGTCAAATCAAGTCACATCAAGGCATTTTTAATTATTTTTTTGATAAATCTGCCTCCCCCACGTATTGAATCAGATTGGGCCCCACCCCAGTCCCGTTTCGCTCGTTTTTGATCGTTCGCAGTCCCGGTGCGTCGCACACGGTTGTCCAAAAAATATCTGCTTATACCGTCACGATCCTCTAATTTCCCTCTTCCTAAGAGTATTATTCTTAGATGGTGTTTGTGAATTTTTCTCCGAAGGAGTATTTTTCACAGATACCTTTAATACATCGTTAAGCTTCCGCGTCTGCGGACAACCGTTCCGCTTGCGGTTTCGCTATCTCCCAAACTTCCCAATAAGGTTGTGGGACTAATCTAAGGTATTTGGGACTTTCTCCCGGTACAAGTTGGATTTCCAGAGACTTGAGACTCTCTGCTCAGTTCTACTGGCTAGACGGGGCTAAACGGGATTGTTCTAGAGTCTGCGGAATCGTCCGAAACCGAACCGATTTCCGTTTTTCCGACATTTTAAGTTTTCCATCCATTCCTAGGGGTCAAGAGGAATCATTTGAGTGTCAGCAGAATTTATCAAATCCCAACAGAATAATTTCTACTGGCCTTTACAAGTTAAGTCACACAGTCAACTCAGCGAACAGTCTACTAGCAGTTATTTGGGGAAATTTTCACTAAGAAAGGAGCGGGGTGTTACATTCCACCCCCTTAGAAAAATTTCGTCCTCGAAATTTAGGTGTATGAATAACTCGTACCTTTCAAATAGCTCTGGGTAGGCCTTCTTCATGTCGGCTTCCAGCTCCCATGTTTGCTCTTCTAATTCCCCATTCGCCCACACTACTCATACCATAGGAATCTCCTTGTTTCATGTCTGGCGAGTCTTGTGGTCGATGATTCACTGAGGTGTGAGTGGTAGGACCAAATCTTCCCTCAGCTGTATCTGCTCTGGCTCTAGTACGTGGTTGGGGGATGCATAATACTTCCGTAGCTGGGAGATGTGAAAGACATTGTGGAGGTTTGCTAAAGTCGGCGGAAGGGTTATCCGATACGCTACAGGTCCAATGCGTTCCAAGATCTGGAAAGGTCCGATGAATCGTGGGTTCAGCTTCTTAATCCTCAAAGACCTTCCAATACCTATTGCTGGGGTAACCTTTAGGAAGACATGATCTCCCTTTTGGAACTCGAACGGTCTTCTCTGGTTATCGGCATAGCTCTTCTGTTGGCTCTGTGCGGTGAGCATTCTCTGTCGTATCAGCTTCATCAATTCTTCTGCCTCTTGTGTCTCATCAGGATCTAAATTGTGATACTGCCTACTGTCGTTCCAACAAAGTGGTGACTGGCATTTTCGGCCATATAGAGCTTCAAACGGCGCCATGCCTATGCTAGCTTGGTAGCTGTTATTATATGCAAACTCCACAAACGACAGTATTTCTTCCCAATTCCCTGGCGTATCAAGCACACAGACTCTCAGCATATCCTTTAAAGTCTGGATGGTCTGCTCTGATTGACTGTCCGTCTGAGGATGATATGCGGAACTTAAATGCAATTGAGATCTGTATGCCTTCTGAAAAGCAGTCCAGAATTTGGAAGTAAACCTGGGATCTCTATCTGAGATGATGGAGGACGGTACTCCGTGTAATCTTACCACTTCTTTAACGTACAGCTGCATGAGCTTCTCCAGTGGATAAGTCATTTTGATGGGAATAAAGTGAGCAGCCTTGGTTAGTCTATCCATAATTACCCAAATGGCATATACTTTCGTCCGAGTGCGTGGTAAACTCGAGACAAAGTCTATCGCTATAGCATCCCACTTCCATTCTGGAACTTCTGGAGGATGGAGCAACCCAGGCAGTTTCCGATGCTCGATCTTTACCTTCTGACAGACCAAGCATTTCTGTACCCAGTTCTCGACATCCCTTTTCAAACCTGGCCACCAAAACATCTTCTTGAGATCATGATACATCTTGGTGGTTCATGGGTGCATTGTGAACTGGCTTTTGTGCCCTTCCCGTAGGATGTCCTCCCTCAAACTGTCTTGATCGGGCACACACAAACGTTAATTGAACCTTAGTGTCCCATCCCTTCCTGTGGTCACCTCTGGAAACTTCCCCTTTTCTACTACTCGCTTGAACTCGCACCAAGTGTCTTCTTGACAACTCTCCTAAGCCCTCTTAATTCGTTGTTGAAAGTCACTGGTGATTTGCAAGTAACACACCCGTATGCTCTACAATTGGGGCACTACGTCCACATTAAGATTGCGAAACTCTTCAATTAACTTTGCTTCTTGCACCATCATCTGTGAGGCCTGCAAGGATTTCTGACTTAACGCGTCTGCTACCACATTCGCCTTTCCAGGGTGGTAGTTGAGGCTGAAGTCATAATCTTTCAGGAATTCCATCCATCTTTGCTGCCTCATATTGAGTTCCTTCTATTCAAACAAGTATTTCAGACTCCGGTGATCTGAAAATACCTCAAACCACACTCCATATAAGAAGTGCCTCCAAATTTTTAGCCCGAATACCACTGCAGCCAACTCCAAGTCATGTGTTGGATAGTTGATCTCATGAGGCCGCAACTGTCTGGAAGCATATGTTATCACCTGGCAGTTTTGCATTAACACGCATCCTAGCCCTGCGCCAGATGCATCACAGTAGACTACAAACGGGGCTTGAGGATCTGATAGCACCAACACTGGAGCGATGGTTAACTTCTCCTTCAGTTCACAGAAGCTGCTCTCACATTCTGGCGTCTATTCCATCCTTGCTCCTTTCCTGGTAAGCCTGGTTAAGGGCAACGCGATCTGCGAAAATCCCTGAATGAATCTTAGGTAGTAACCAGCCAAACCGAGGAAACTCCGAATCTCAGTAACAGAAGTTGGTCGCTCCCATGCTTTGACTGCTTCAACCTTCGCTGGATCCACCATCACTCCGTGCTTTGTCACTAAATGCCCAAGGAATTACACTTCTTTACTCCAGAACTCACACTTGGATAGCTTGGCATACAAGTTTTTCTCTCGTAGGATCTGCAGTATTAATCTCAAATGGTTGGCGTGCTCTTCTTTGTTCTTCGAGTACACCAGTATGTCATCAATGAATACGATGACGCATACATCCAAATAGGCACGGAAAATCCTGTTCATGTAGTCTATGAATATCACAGGTGCATTTGTCAATCCAAATGACATTACCGTAAACTCGTAGTGGCCATAACGAGATCGAAATGTCGTCTTGGGGATGTCCCCTTCTCCCATCTGTATCTGATGATACCCTGATCGCAGATCTATTTTGGAGAACACTTGGGCACCCTTCAGCTGATCCAATAAATCATCAATCCTAGGCAGCGGCGGGTATTTATTCTTGATCGTCACTTTGTTCAGCTGCCTATAGTCAATGTACATCCTCATCGTGCCATCTTTCTTCTTTACAAACAGCACGAGCGCTCCCCATGGCGATGCACTTGGTCGGATGAACTTCTTCTCCATTAGCTCCTCCAATTGTTTCTTCAACTCTTGTAGCTCCAACGGGGACATTCAATAGGGTACAATAGAAATAGGACCTGTTCTTGGCACTAAGTCAATTGAGAACTCCACTTCCCGCCTTGGAGGAAACTCCGGAATATCACTAGGAAATACATCAGGATACTCCCTTACCACGGGAATGTCTTCAATCTTCAATTCCCTCGAGGTAACCTCTGAAGATGTCAAGAAAATATATTCTTGATTCCCCATCGGGCAGCAGTACAACATGGATGGCTCTACTCTCAGAACGAGTATGCTAACGTCATCCCCCGGAAAGATTACCAGTTTCTTGGCACAATCTAAAATCACCCGATTGGCATGCAACCAACCCATCCCTAGGATTATGTCCAATCCAACTAGGGGAAGACAAATAAGATCTGCTATAACCCATCATTCCTGTACTTGCAGCGAACAACCAAGACATGCACGGCATGTAACTACAGGTAGTGCAGTGGGTGTAGACACATTCAGCTCATATGGAAGCAATTTGAAGAGCAGTTCAAGCTCCTTCGCCCTAGCCTCAAATACAAAGGAGTGAGATGCTCCAGAGTCATACAAAACATTCAAAATCTTGCCTTGAAGTAGACACTTACCCTGCAGTAGACCTTCTTCCTCCTGCACCTCTTCAGCTGCCATTGTGAATACTCTGCCCACACGTTGTTCTGGGGGAAGGGTTGGACACTCCCTTGCGAAGTGGCCGCTCCTACCACACCTATAACAAGCATTTTGTCCTGCCAAACATTCCCCTGAGTGGGCCTTTCCACACTTTGGACAAGGTGACGGTACATTTTTTCCCGGCTGCACTTTCTGGTACTGGTATTCGCCTTGTGGCTGGGGTCGGGCTACTGGTGGCCCACCACTTGAGGGCACCGGTTTCAACGGAACTCCCTGTATCCTTGACTGCGGCTGTGGAGGGTACTGACTCGGGCCTCTACCTATAAAGGGAGTGGGGAAAGGGCCCTTTTTCCTTGGGTCCCACCGTGAACTCCCCGAGTCCCCTATCTTCCTCTTATTCTTGACCATCTCCAAACGTTTATTCGCCTCTTCTTGTGCCAGACAACGGTTTACCAGAGTGGCGTAATCTGGCAAGCCCCAGGTAGGAATGAACACTTGCATCTCTGGTCTCAGCCCTTACTGATATCTCTTACACTTCCACTGCTCACTTGGCCGAAGCAGGTGTGTGCTGGAGTACCTGCATAGCCGTTCAAACTTGGTCGTGTACTCGGCCACTGACATCGTTCCCTGTTTCAACTCCAGAAACTCCGTCTCCTTACGGTCTTGCAATTCCTGGGGGAAATATTTCTCCAAAAACATCACTGTGAACTGATCCCATGTGACGAGAGCTACCTGTTGCTCCAAAGGGAGTCTGGTCGTCTCCCACCATTCACCTGCTGCTCCCTCTAGCTGCCTAGCTGCAAACTTCACCTTCTGTGCCTCTGTACAGGCTATGTCTTCAAAGACTTGCTCCATCTTCCTGATCCAGCTATGGACCACATTGGGGTCCATTACTCTTTCAAATTTGGACGGATTCGCCCGTGTGAACTGGATGTACTTCTGACCATCTACTTCTTACGGTGTCTGTGGGGCGTTCCTTTGCGTCAGTGCGGCTGCTATCTGAGCATTCGTGTGGACCATTTCCCGAAGGATGTCTGTAAGGTCCCCCTGTTCATGGTTACGTTGTGCTGGATCCCTACGCGGCGGCATGGCTAGTCTTTGTACTTGCACAAATCCCGAGTTGATCAATCTCAGGAGAGGCTAGTACACTTAACATAGCACATAAAACTTAGTAGAGTCATGCACCATGATCATGCTCGAAAGCATAGTGCAGCTCAGCCCCAGGCTCTTTAAGGACTAAACTACTCTGATACCAAATTGTAACCCCCTAGCTAGCTAGCCTACGCTTAATTCGCAAGCTTGCTGGCTAAGTTGTTATCTCTCTGGTGGAGATAGTACTTAGTCCCATTTGTACATTGAACATATTGTTACCCAAAATATGGACTAGATTAAAGATTAAAATTTTCTTTGTACGTTGCATAGAGTAAATTAGGAGCCTTATCATGTTAGAGCATACATCACGCGCGGAAACATAGCATGCTTAAGCAGTAGAATATGGAAATATTTTACACATGTCATAATTACAAAAGTTGGTCCATCATACATTCATAAACAAGTACATAAGTTGTAGTTAAGTAGTAAGTACCAAAAGTCACAAAATAGTGCATATATACATATACAATCTACTAGCTACTAGTCTAATCTCCTATTGTCTGGTCTTGGGGTGTCTCCTCCTCATACTGCTCCGCTCCCTGTCCTTCATCATAACCTGGAGTCATGGATGAATGGGGTGAGAACATAGCGTCCTTAGTGGAAAACCTTAGGGATTAGGGGACTTGTTTTTCCTCATACAAGCTCCAGGCCGCTCAGGGATTTCTAGGTATTACAGTTATACTATCACCCTACTGATTTTAAGATCCGTACTAACCCTGAGCAGCTTTATCTAATTAGCTAAGTGACTGGGGAACCTACTCTTCATTAACTAAGTCCTCTGTTCTCTATCTTACTTCCTAGTCATACATAATCACATATTTTACATAATCACATAATCACATAATAAGCTTCAGTGCGCGTCCACTTATAACCGTGCCCATTTTAATTATAAGCTTCTTCGCACCTCCACTTATGTACAGTTATATCACTTAGAGCACATACTTCAAGCTCAACCCCCCCGGTAACGGTGGCCTACCGCCCAGGCTTCCTTAGTGTCTCAGTACCGTGAGGAACTGGGCCGCGCTAAACCTCACTAGCTCACGATAGGAGAATTCATCCTTATGCTAGGGATGGCGAGGGGACCCTACCCCGTCCTTATGCTAGGGACAAGGCATGCCCAGGGTTCAACTTGCCTTTCCTGCCAGCTCCACGCACAGCTAAGAAAAGATTCTTTTTTCCTTCCTTTCCTTTTTCCTTTTTGGAACTTAGTGACGTCATGCCCTATTCCTTTTTCCTTTCTTTTCCTTTTTCCTTTCCTTTTGTAAAACCATTTCCATGACACAATCACATAGCGCATTCATCAATACAGTTCATCAATCCAGTTCATTCCAGTCACAGTTCATATGCCTTAAACATAAATCCTTAGTTCATAACATTTATCATACTTTAGAAAGCCTTGAACATAAATCCTTAAATCATAACATTTAACATACTTTAGTAAAGTCACTAGATCCGTGGATAATTGCAAGCAGTATAAAAAGTGGAGTTTTTATTCAGAAAATGACAAGTTTTCGAAAAGGGGAAATCTGTCTTCGTTTAGGCCGCTCAGTGCCTAGGATATACCGCTGAGCGCTGAAGGCCGCTCAGCGGCATCACTGGCCGCTCAGCACTCACAGACTGCTCAGCGAAAACCCGGGACGCTCAGCGGGTCCTGACGAATTTCAGCTCCTAATTCTTGCAATTTTCCATGTTCTACAAGGTTCCTAAGCATCAATCCTTAGAGCATTTCTTCCATCATTTCTAACCAATTTCTAACAGCCATAAACATTATTTCAAGCTTCCAAAAATCATTTCCATAATCAAGTTCATACTTTCCTAAACTATGTTCATGTAGCAAATAACATCTCTAGCACATAGAACACATATCCACATAACTTCCACAACCATTCATCAAAGAAGATAAACCTAGCAAGAACCTAACCTATCTTAGCATACATATGGCACAATTATCATCAAACATCTTAAGCCACATAGACAGTGGTTATGTCAGGTTTACCCATGTTTTCCCCGGCTCCGACGGTTCCTGCTTGCTCCTAGCTTGCTTGGATGCCTCCTATCTCCTCTTGGCCGAATTTGCTGCAGCTTCCCTTAGGTTTTTGAAGTGATTTTCGTGGTCTAGGGTTAGGGGATTCCTTGAGGAAGTGAACTGGGCTTAGGGCAGGCGGTGTCTAGGTCTCCGGTTCGATAGAACGGCAGTCGTTCAGCAAACGGACAGAGTTCTGGCAAGGTTTCTAATTTTTCTCTTCATTTTCAGTTTTGGGGGGGGTATTTATATCCCAAGGGCTAATGCCCCTTTTACCATTTTGCCCTTGGCCCCAAAATTACCAAAATGCCTTTTTTATTTAATTTTCTAATTATTTAATTAGTTTGGGTAATCCTAAGGTCAAATCAAGTCACATCAAGGCATTTTTAATTATTTTTCTTGATAAATCTGCCTCCCCCACGTGCTGAATTAGATTGGGCCCCACCCCGGTCCCGTTTCGCTCATTTTTTATCGTTCGCAGTCCCGTTGCGTCGCGCACGATCGTCCGAAAAATATTGTGCTTATACCGTCGCGATCCTCTAATTTCCCTCTTCCTAAGAGTATTATTCTTAGAAGGTGTTTGTGAATTTTTCTCCGGATGAGTATTTTTCACGGATACCTTTAATACATCGTTAAGCTCCCGCGTCTGTGGACAACCGTTTTGCTTGTGGTTTCGCTATCTCCTAAACTTCCCAATAAGGTTGTGGGACTAATCTAAGGTATTTGGGACTTTCTCCCGGTACAAGTTGGATTTCCAGAGACTTGAGACTCTCTACTCAGTTCTACTGGCTAGACGGGGCTAAACGGGATTGTTCTAGTGTCTGCGGAATCGTCCGAAACCGAACCAATTTCTGTTTTTCCGACACTTTAAGTTTTTCATCCATTCCTAGGGGTCGAGAGGAATCATTTGAGTGTCAGTAGAATTTATCAAATCCCAACAGAATAATTTCTACTGGCCTTTACAAGTTAAGTCACACAGTCAACTCAGCGAACAATCTACTAGCAGTTATTTGGGGAAATTTTCACTAAGAAAGGAGCGGGATGTTACACTATTAAGCGCCTAAGTCTTGTAGACTAGCGCTCGTTTATATATATATATATATATATTATATATATATATTGTGTCTTCATTCACACGCACGGCTCATACTTTATGTTTTAGTAAAGAAATGAAAAGTTTTAAATTAGTCCATATTTTGAGTAAATAGATATTTTTCCAAAGTTAATATAGGACTATAAGTATTAAAACCAAGCAGATAACAACCTAGTGAAGCATGGTTTACGACTTAAGCGTAAGCTAGCTAGCTAGGGTGTTACAGTGTGTATATATATA
>QANU01042125.1:69638-84257 GCA_003254905.1 Nissolia schottii
GTGTGTATATATATAGATTTGAAAGTTAAATAAGTGTATTTTATTGAAAGAAAAATAAAAAAAAAATACTAAGGTTTCCAAAGCCTTATTTCCATCAATTGTGTTATACTGAGATAAACAATATGGCATGATTATGTGTAAATTAAAGTGAGGTAAACCTTATTACTAGTATTGCCATCAATTGTGCCTATTTCATTGCCATCAATTGTGCTTATTTCATTGTCATCAATTATGCAAAGAATGGGGATTAAAATAGTAAATCAGCACATTTCGCACAATCTGAAAAGGTTCAATTAAATATTGTGGTTTCTACTGGGTGGCAACTTACTGTGGATTTTTTGGTTTGGCTTCAACAGTATATTCTCATAGTATAAACTCTGGCGTGAAAAGGTCCAAGCTCATACCCTTATTTCTGGCCACATGGTGTTTAAAAGAATTGATTAAGCTTCGGTTAATGTAAGCTACTAATGAACGGTTTCTATGTTTATGCAGCGTTCTGTTGCTCTTAGTCACATTTTGGAAAGAGGTAAGTTTCATATACTGTTCCATTAAACTTTATATTGTTGGATTCCACATTTTTAACTCACTAATGTAGTACAGGTTAGTTTATGTACTCATGTCTCTTATTTAGATATAAAATATATTTTATATAGTTCACAAATAATAATTTTTTCCTATAATTGTTAACGAACTGAACTACATTATTTTCATGACAAAAGAAAAAGAAACACATGCTTTTTATATTGCAACATCAATAGTAATATATATCAAAGAGCATTAGTGCTTTTTTTTTGTGAATTTATAAGGAACAAAAGCATGTGTGATAGACACTTCTCAACTTCCTATTAATATGTCCAAAATAGCTCCCATTCATTTACCTTAACCATACTATGCAGCACCAATGGATAATCAAGAGAAACAGAATGCACGGAAGCGACTGGCACTTTTTATAGCACAGAAAAGTCAACGAAGAAATGCTCCAATTGGAAAAGGTAGATTACTTGTTCTTTTTGAGTTAATAATTGGTAATATTTTGTGGATTAAAAATCATATCTTTTGTTTCTCTTGATTTAATCATAAATAATAATGTCATTTGGCCCAAATCATTCGTAATTCCACATTATTAAAATATCTTAGGTTGTCCAATTATGAATTAACAATTTTGAGCATCAAAAAATGGATATAGGAACTTACATTGGCAATATCAAGATATGTAAGGTGAGGCAGATTAGTTTCATATACGCAGCTTTAACATGATTTTTTTTAAATTGTTAAAAATTATATTAATTGCTAACACATCCTAAATTATACAAAGAACTTTAATTCACATTTAAATCACTCTCACTTTAAAACAAAAGATACCATCTATGCATTTAGTGGCAATGTCCAACAAACAGAAGCTCGAAGAACTCCATTACGGCATATATCACTCGGTTAGCATTTTTAATTCACGTGTATTTTCGATTTGAGGTTTTATATATGAAGTCAAACTTAATAATAATTGTATTTACCACGATGGAGGCACACCATTGAACAATGTAAATAGTAACATGTACGTAATGCAAAGTTTGACAAGCAATATTGGAACCTCATCAAAAGCAATACAACAAGATTTAAGTATGTCGGTGTCAATGTCATATTCGAATGTTAAACGGAAATTAACTAAGGGGAAACATTTGATTACATCTTTGATCAATAGTGTCAGAAGTCCAAATTTGGCGGATGTTCAGAATGTTACAAATTACAAACAAGGTAATCTATTAGTTTACTATTGTTTTTAAAATGATTGTCTCTTCTATTGTTCCTAATTGAATAGGTTAGATGCGGGAATTTTGACCTTATTTACATGACTGCATTCATGCCCCATAAATATCAACAACGATTGCTGATGTGTTATAAATCTACAGAACAACAAAAATACAAGAGTAACGAATTAGTAACATATTGTAGTAACAAAGGTTTGTAAATTACTTGAATGGAAAATTGGAATAGTCTACATATCAATTAATAAAAAATTCATATTGGTGATAATATAATTGATATGTATCAATCATGCTTATTGGTCAATTTTTAAATGATCAATCTGATCGTCTGTGATAAGCAAATTGATCATAATAGCAAGCAGAAGATGAAATTTGCTCAACGAGTATTTTTGGTGGTAAGAATAAAAAAGGTATAGGTTGATCACATTAGAATATAACTCCAACATTTTTCATGATTTTATTAAAAAAATTGCATCTACTTAACAGATTTACTTAACATTAGAAAAATGCAATTAAATGTTCAAGCAACTGTTTGGGACTTGATAAGAATCGTGTATACTTCATTAATTTAGGTAATAAATAAAAATTAGTAAAACATCAGTGTACCAACTAAAGTGTGTTATCATGTCAATAAAAAAGCGTGGCTTCTGTAGGTAACTCATGGATGATATACTTCATTCATGCTTACTTCGGAAACATGATCTATCGAACTCACTCACAAAGCTCTTACATTATGAAGTGAAAAAAATTATAATTATATAATTTTAGAACATGTACCTATTGACATATCTTAAATTTTATCACTTTAAACCGTATCTTAAATTTTATTTAAACAACTATTGTCATATTTTATATACCTACCTTGCATCCCGCGGGTTTAGAATCTAGTTCATATGAAAAAAAAGGCTATTCACGTGGGCTAGTCAACTTTTTCTAATTGGGGTTTACCCATCACCCCAAAAGCAAAAAAGCAAAAAGGGTCCCATCTCATCCAGAAGAAAACTCCTAAAGGACTACCTAGAGGTAACTCTTAAGTTGTGAGCACAGAACAGCCATCAACAGCATGAGGTAGGCCAAACCAAAATGTCCAAATGTGGGACTAGTCAAGTCTGAAGGTGTGGTTCAAAGTCTTAGTCAGTGATTTTTCAGTGTTTTGTAACTTTTGTTAGTTCATATAAAATTTTCAATCAATTTTTGCTTTGCCTAAAAGCCAATAATACAAGAGGGGGCATAGTGTCACATTTGAGATGAAGATAAAAGCAGCAATTTTGGCATTAAATAATAGAGGAACTAATAAAAGTCTTTACTGTTTTTGCTTCCACTTCTCTCATCACCATGATCATTATTAAGGTCCACGCTGCTTAAGTATACCCTGATACTGCCAGTATCAAACAGTTTTAATTGCCCTTTGTATCAAAATGGGGCCTTCCAACACATGGTTTTTCCACTATTGCTAACTGGACACTGCTAGCTTCATCATTGTTTTGCTGATTTCGGGTGCCATTGGGTTTGATCTCATTTATCATTAAAGATTTGATTAGGCCTTCCACGTTTCTCTTCTTTTTAGTCATAAGGCGTGAAGTGTGATATAGTTTAAGAATTTGCTGGATAAAGCTAAAATGGAGATTCGTAAAGATGATGGCTTATCTGAAAACGGAGGTCAAAATTATTTCATAGTTTCTCTTCCAATAGAAAATTTGAGGCGACTATAAATGAAATGTAGCTTAGTTACTGCATTAGCTGTATCTTTTTTCTTTCCACATGTATATTCTCTTCAGAGAGAATCTTGTTTGAATATTGTTTTATTACATTGGGTGTATATGTTCTTTTTGGTCAATCCGTAATTATATGTTTTTTTTTTATTGTAGGTACTAAAAATGTATGACTTATAATTATGATAATGTTGGGTCAGGCATTTAACTTATATATCGGGCCAAACAAAGAGAGAAAAACCAAAATGTTAACGACCTTATACCAAAAACACGTTTACTTTTGCAAAACAAAAGTTTTGGGATCATCCCACAACTAATTTTTAAGGCGAAGGCTAAAATGCACCTTGGAAATTTGTGCATCATGCACCTTGTGTCTTAGGGTGGTCCATCTTCATTTAACCACAATTCTAAAATGTGGTCAAACATATTTTAAAAATGTGATTAAAATCATTGTCATCTTTGTCCTCACCTTTAACATCAGTTAGACATCCATCTTGTAACATCCCGCTTTTTCATTAAAGGAAATTTTGCGTAATAAATAAATATAGGAGCCAATTATTGAGACTGGAAAATTAAATTATAAAAATTATTTTCTAAAAATACCAGTCAAAATAATGGTTTCGTGATCTCGCGGAATTTCGTGAGATTTGGATCGATTTTCGGTCGTCGCCAGAATTTAAATACGAGTCAAAGGTACCCGTAAAATACACTCTTACGAGAGAAGATTTCGAGTACCTTAGACAAAAATTAATTCCTCATTAGAATTGTCTGAAGAATGTGACTTTATGTTTAAATAATTTTTCGCACAAATTTTCAGTCATTTTTGGAAATTTCAGTGCATACCGGCAGTACCCGTAAAAATACACTTTTACCAAGAAAAATTTAGAATATTCTAGTTAAATCTCAATTTCTTATTTTAAGTAATTAATTAGTGTTAAATTATGTTTAGATAATTTTTATGTCGATCATTAATTTTTCGTGCCCGCGAACACGTGCATAACCGGACAGTTAACGATCAAACACGACCAAACTAGCGACAAATTTGGGAGAAAATCCCCCCAATCAGTCGTGAAAATCACAGCCCCATACCCCCATCAACAACTCTCTTACACCCACTTACACTCACCTTACCCATGACATCACTTCTACTATTCACCCATCATTACCTCTTATTTAATCCATTTTTACTCATTTTTCTCCAAAATACCTCTTCAAAACCGAACACATACACACACACCATCAGCTCTCTCTCACATTTTTCATCTTCTTCTTCCTTTCATTTCCACTCCAAAGAACCAAGCCCAAAGAACCACCATTGTCTTCAAGCAAAACTTAAGCATTCTTGCCCATTTTTCCTAAGCAAAAATGGAAACCCTCTAAGCCTAAGCCTCACCATCTTCTTCTCATTTCCTTCCACTTAAAATCTAGAGAGAACCTCACACCTCTCACAAGAGGCAAGCACCATAGCCTTCATTTTTCCTAAAGAAAGGAGAACAAAGCTTGGACTCTCAAACTGAAACACCCTAGCTAACTGTTTACCCGTACGTAGTAAACAATGCTCACTAGGTTGTTTTCTACCTGGTGGGAATACCTTAGTCCATTGTTATCTTTCGAAAATAGTTGCTTAAGAAAATAGGGACCAATTTTGAAACTTCTCCTTTGCCTCGACTATTTAATAAAATAGAGTGATGCGTCGGAAAGAACAAATATAGCAAGCGGTAAAGCCCTTAGGCTTAGCAGATAACTGTCTAATAATAATAAAGCATACAAGATACATCCAGCTGGTCCATCAGAACAGTCATGTAGATATTATAATAAATAATATACAAGTAGCATGTTCAATATATACAATACATAACATTCAAATACAAGGGCTAACTGTAGCGCTTCTCAGTTTACCCCTAACAGAGTAATAACTACTACTGTCTCTGGTATCCCTGTCTGGTTCTGACCGCCTCATAGCTCCTCGGCCGGTTCGGCCTCATCCTCGTAGTATGAGTCGTCACTTGTTCCTGAAGTCATAGGGCAGTGGGGGTGAGAACGGTAGGTTCTCAGTGGAAATAACTCTAGTACCTGTATCTTGCGTTTCATTAGGTCGGACCTCAGGCCGCTTAGAGATTTCTAAGTGTGCATACATACTAACATCCTACTGATTATTATCTGGCCTAAGTTCTGAACGGCTTTATCTACGTTACTAGGTGATAGGGGAACTACTCTTGCTTACTACGTTCTCGTGCTTATTAACATTACGTTTACATACATAGCCGTCTCGAGCGTTCTCTTGACGGTAACTACATAACAGCAGAATCATACATTACATGTACTCATACATAACAGAATCATCAGAATGAACATTACATATACCCATGCATAACAGAATCATCAGAATGAACATTACATACACTCATGCATGACAGAATCATCAGAATGAACATTACATATACTCATGCATGACAGAATCATCAGAATGAACTTGGGTTTTGGAATATATGTTATCCCCACCATAGTAGTGCCCTCTTTTGACAATACTATGATGGGATAACCTCGCACCTGCAGGTGGTCCTCTGTTGACCCCTGCGGTGGGCTTCCACCTGCCGCGAGCCCTCTCTTGACCCCTCGGCAGTGGGTGGATATTGTACTTCCACCTTAGCTTGCCCCCTTTCGACAATGCTAGGCGTGGTAACCGCACACCTCCAGGTATGCCATATCGACACCACCTGTGGCGGGCTTCCACATTCAGGATGCCTCTCTGACCTCCTGAAGTGGGATCATATTTGGCATCTCGTGATCATGGCCTTTTCAGCATTTATTTTCATTCAGCATTTTCAGCATTTTTCAATAGTATTTCAGCATCTCTTTCTTTTCTGTACCTGCAACATGTCATGACTTGTTTCCTATGGTTCATTTCATAATCTTTACTTGTCTCATAATTACTTCTAATCCTCTAAACTTGCTTTATCATGAATGCATGGAATGCTACACATTACGTCATATACTGCATATACTTCACATATTCAGATACTGCATATACCTCACATATTTCAGTTATCAAGCATAGTTATAACATTGAGTGTTAGACTATGTGCCTCAAGATGGATTTCATAAGACATTCTGGTCTCAGGCCGCTCAGCGAAATCTGCTGTCTGCTCAGCGTTCTGAGCTCCTCGCGCTCAACGCTTAAAGCCTTTCCGCTCAGCGATAGGAATCTTATCGCTCAGTGGTAAGAGTCCCATCGCTCAGCGGTCTGACACCTTTTCAAAAATATCTTTTCAAATTTATCCTTTAATAAAATATCTTCTCATTCTTATCCTTATCCGCGATGAGCTTCAGATCGCTCAGCGGTAACCGCCATTGTAACATCCCGATTTTTCCATAGGGAAATAATCGTAAATATAATTATTATATTAATTTTCTAATCATGACTAGGAAATTAAAATGGGGAATTAATAGGTAAAATATACCTAGAAAATAAGACAGTCGTTGTTCGCCGACGAAACTTTCTGATGCACAAAAGGTGTTCGTGAAAATACTTCACCGGAGAAAAATTCACAAACACCTTTAAATATTAATACCCTTAGGTAGAGGGGAATTAGAGGATCGCGACGGTATAAACGGAATATTTTTTGGACGACCGCGCGCGACGTACCGAGACTGCGAGCGATAAAACACGAGCGAACGGGACCGGGAGAAAGTGAAATCTCGGCAGCTGAACTAGGAGAGAAGGAGCTGCATGGTTTGGTTGGGGATTTTTGTCCAATCCCTTAAATCATGCTTCCAAGACTCACATCACCTTACCTTTCTTACACATAGCCATACCTATGCCCATGCTTTCTACTATTCATCTAACTTTATTGAATTCCAAAATTTAATACTTCCTACTCACCATCAGCCACCCAAACCGAGTTCTCTCCCCAAAACTCCAAGAAATATTTTCATCTCCCACATTCTCCACAAAAACATGGCTGCACCTCCCCAAAATCCTCTCATCTTTAGTTTCATCTTCTTCCATAAGCCAATTCTTGGAGGGAGGTGACCCCAAGCTTTGGAAGCATCAAGCTAGTGGACTTCACTCCAATCTTCCCTCACCACCACCAGGTTTTTCTGCAAGTGGGTAATCCTAAGCTTGCCCTTCCTTGGTGGCTTTTTCTATGCTTGCTTGTTTGTATGTTTTTGTTATGGTTTATGCTAGAAATGCTTGGTTAGGCTAGGAAGATGATTCTGAAGGGTCTTGTGACCTGGACTAGCTAGTTCTATGATGATTGGAATATGTGTGAGGACCTCCAGGAGTAGCCATGAGCAAAGTGGAAAAGAAAGGAAAAAAATTAAGCAATTCGGTTTCCAGTTTCGCCCAGTGACTGACGAGCGTGGGTTCAGCGGAGAGGGACTGAGAGGAGTCTAGAGCTGTTGAGCGGCGCCTGGATGAATGTTGCGTGGGTTCTGCGGAGAGGGACCGAGAGGAGTAGAGAGTTGTTGAGCGGCGTTCGGAACGGGTGCCAAATGGGTACGCGTAGAGTGACTGAGAGGAGTCTGTAGAGAGTTGTTGAGCGGCACCAGGAGTGCTGCCGAGTGGGTTCCGCGTAGGATCCCTTGGGTGTGTGAATGTGAGAAAATGAGAGAAAATAAGTAATGAAGTAAGCGCCGAGTGTTCCGCGGAGGGTGACCGAGAGGAGTCTAGATAGTTGATGAGCGGGCACCTGAGATGATGCTGAATGGGTTCTGCGGAGGATCCCGGTAGTTGCGGAGGGAGTCACGTGAAGAATGCTGAGTGGGCACCAGGAGTGTCGTTGAGTGGGTTCCGTGTAGGGTCCCTGGAGTGTTGCTAAGAGGGTTCCGCGTAGAGTGCCTGAGAGGAGTCTAAAGCTGTTTAGCGGCGCCCGAACTAGTGCTGAGAGGTTACACAGAGAGCCTGGAGAGTTTCTGAGTGGGTTCCGCAGTGGTTCCCTGGAGTTACCGAGTGGTTCCCTAGGAAGGGTTTTCAAGGTTGTCTTGAGGCACATAGTCCAATCATCAATGTTATAGCTATACTTAAGTGGAGGTGCGAAGAAGCTTATAATTAAAATGGGCACGGTTATAAGCAGACACGCACCGAAGCTTAAGTATGGGATTTATGTGATTATATGTTTATGTGTTTGAGTAAGCATGCATCATGAGGATAGATCACTAGAGGTGATTGTTTAAATGAATGAGTAATGAATAAAGTTGAGAATGAAAGGTAGGAACATGAGCATGATGAGAAAAGATAAAAGTGCATAGAGAGAAAAGAATGATGAGATGCATGACATGTGATAGCAATAAATGAATTATAATGTGATGTGTATGATATGGTCCGCTTCCGGCTTAGCCAAGAGGGCCGCCCCTCGCCACCTGGGAAGGGGGTGGAGTCATGTTGGCCTGGGGAACAGACAGAGAAAGCAGGTCATACACCACCATGGGGACGACGGTCCCGAGGTGTACGAGGGAGTACTGTGACACAGGAAAAGATATGATGAATGAGATGAGAACATGCATTGAAATCCGTGTCTCATCGGTACGATGAGCCCTTGCATAGATACTATGAAATGTCCCATGCCTGGCAAGCACGGTGGAAGGTTTACCGCACAACATATGCGTGATGATCAGTGTGTCTGTCAGCATACATGTGTATGATGTGGTTATGTAGCGATGGTTAGGAGTAGAAAGCGCGAGAACCTAGATAAGCAGGACTAGTTCCCTGATCACGTAGTAATATAGATAAAGCTGTTCAGGATTCTAGGCCAAGATAATAATCAGTAGGTTTTGTTTAGTATGCATGATCACTTAGAGATCTCTTGAGCGGCCTGGAGGATACCCGAGTAACTGAACAGTAGTTGGTGCTAAGGAACCCCACGGAGGACTAAGAGTTCTCACCCCCCACTCGGTTATGGATCTAGCAGATGTACGAGGCATTTGGACTGACAGTAGATGGAAGTCAAGGCACAGGGATGACCGTGACATTTGGATGGCATATGTTTTGTATTATGTATTAGGACGTAGATACCTTTTGTGTACATATTTATTATTATGACGGTGTGCACTGATGTTGGACCTTGGTTGCATTTATATATGTATGCACACATACTCTTTATGTTCTGCTTCAGTTATCCCTAACCTATAGCGACTGTTGTTATATGTTCTCCAAATCACGCACGGCTCCTACTTTACAAATGATAATGAAAAAGAATAATTTTCAAATTGGTCCATATTTTCGCATAAGAATTATTTGCAAATGTAAAGGTAAGGGTAAAAGTTAACCTGGCACAACGCATAACAACCCTGTGAGCATTGCTTGCTACCATGGAAGTAGGCAATTAGCAGGGGTGTTACAGCCATCCGCTTAGTGCTCTGGAGTTCACGTTTGAAAAATATCGATGCATTCTGCTCAGCGGTGCCTTGGGCTGCTCAGCGGTAACTGGGCGAAGCTGAAAATAGAATGCATCGTTTTCTCTCATTTCTTTCCCCTTCCTCCCATGGATCCTTCTTGAGCTTTTACACATATTCCACACATAATAATCCTATCTAATCCAGGTCACAAGACACTTCAGAATCATCTTCCTAAGCCCTAACATAAGTTCTAACATCATTAAGCAAACATACACATACACTCAAACATAGTCACATACACACACATAAGCTCATCTAACCATCAAAGGGATGAGAAAACTAGAGTTACCCACCTGTGAAGGAGCTTTCTGGTGAGGAAGAAGCATAGAGGAAGAAGAAAGGAATTCGGCGTCATGGAGGGAGAAGAAAGAAAATGAACATGAAGCCATAGGCTTCAAGAGAAACAAATGAAAACAAAGAAGGAAATAAAGAGGAATTCGGTGCCAAGGGCTACTCCCCCCCCACCGTCCTATACATACATATTATTATTACTATTATATTATTATATATTATGATTATATGATTATTATTATTATGTATCTTAGATATTACTATTCTATTATTATTATTACTATTGACTAAGATTATTATATTATCTCATAGTATATTTTATGTAAATATCCAACTATGGATAAACATGATCCTGCCAGTCCAATTTTGATCATGCTTGATCGTGTTTTTGTTATTCGCAGTCCCAGTACTTTACGTGCGGATGTCCAAAAAATAATCCGGGCATACCCACCCTCGCGCTCTACTAATTTTTCCCTTATTAATAGTTGAGTCCGGTGGAGGTATTCGGGGAATTATTATTTTATTAGTGTATTTTACGGTTACTTTCGGTCTCCGAAAAAATTCTCGATTGGTCCGAAAATCGTCCGAAACTGAACCGCTTTCCGTTTTACCGACACTTTAGGTTTTCTAGGGGTCGAGAGGAATCATTTGAGTATCAGTAGAATTTGGAAATACCCCACAACATAATTTCTACTGACCTCGAGAGGTTAATTACTACAAAGGGCTCTATAAACAGTTGTTTGGGGAAACTCTCACTAAGGGATACGCTTGCAATGTTTTTCTTCTTCCTAAATTCATTTATACATTATTTTATTTATTTTTACGAACCTTTTAATAAGGGGGAAAAATACGGGATGTTACACAAACACTCTTGGGGGATCCTTCCTTAACACTCCCACCATTAGCAAGAACTCCTTGGAGGTGGATAAAACTTGGCTTAATCACCACCTTGGTGATCTATATATGTTATATGTTGTATGGTATGCATGTGCTATGTATGTGAGATGTGGGCAACTCTTGGCGATCACTCTTGGTGTGGCCTATGCATTTTTATGTATGAATATTGTTAGGTATATGTTTTCTATGATGTTGTTGTTATCTGAAAAACTGCTGGTGATTACCTGTGTTTTGTCAGAATGTAAGTATGCTTAGGTTTAAGATATGAAAAAAAGGAGTTTGAGTGAAACTAATGGCTAGGATTTTTATCATGAAAAATCAACATCATTTTCAGGTTCTACATGAAAAATCTAATGTGGGTGTTAAGTTTTATGATTTTCGGAGCCCCCGACGAAGTTCTCGAACAAAATAGGTAAAAATGACGTTTTGGGCATAACTTCGGGTATTAGGAATAAAAATCTAGGTTTTTTTCATGAAAAATGAGTTTAGAGCTATCAAAAATGTTGGGTTGAAGTCTTGAGCACTTTGGGATTTTGATAACTAAAATTTCGAAGAAAATCGGGTTTCTAGGTCAAAAACAACGTTTTGAGCAAATAAGGGCAAAGCTGTAATTTCGGGTATTAGGACTAAAAATCTGGGTTTATGTTCATGAAAAATGTGTTTAGAGCTATCAAAAACCTTGGGGTGAAGCCTTGATCCCTTCGGGTTTTTGACAACTAAAATTCTAAAGAAAATTGGTTATGTTGGGCCAAAAATGGCATTTTGGGTAAAAAGGGTAAAATTGTAATTTCAGGACCTTTGGGTAAAAATCTGGGTTTATAGGTGTGAAAAATGAGCTTAGGGCTATCATAAACCTTGGGGTGAGGTCTTGGACCCTTCAGGTTTTTGATAACCAAAATTCTAAAGAAAAGGAGTGTACGAATATCCCGACAAGCACGATTTCACCATAAGTTGTGTATGGCAATGGAGTAACTGTATATTATGTACTGTACCTATGTTATTATGCATCATGAGGAAATGGTTGTCATTAGGGTTCTAGGACGACCTTCGATAACTAGAAGATAATCACCTAATTTTGTAAAGATCATAATTGAACCTTAGGAAAAAACTGACCTTTTAAGAAGGTTCCAGCCACAATGGGCCTGGAAGACTTAGAAGATAAGTACATAGATATGCAATAGGGAATCCCCCTCTCTTGGCACATCCACCAGACAAGCCCCTTGTAACACCCTAGCTAACTGCCTATGCTCGAGTCATACGCAATGCTCACTAGGTTGTTGATTGTAACATCCCACTTTTTCCTTAAGAGGAATTTCGTGTAATTAATATTTACAAGCCAATTATTGAGACTAGAAAACTAAATTATGTTACTTAACACGTACCAAAACACTCAAATATAATAAAGACAACACTATGGTTAAAAACATTAACATAACTAATGTCAATATGTTTCTAAACATAGTTTGTAAAATAAATACTAAATTTTAGTAATGGATAAATCATGATCACGAAATAACTAATGAAGCTAATTATTAAAGTTACAAAAACATAGTTTATGCGTACCTCACATTTTAACCCTTATATTATAACAAGTGAATTATTATTAGGGATCTAATTAATGTTTTAGGAAGTAAAATGTATTACTGAATAATCTATTATATTGATAAGGTAGTAAACCAATGTGGTTTTGGTTTAAGTCATTCAAATAATATGTTATTTTCAATAATGTATATAATATTATTATCATACCAAAGTAATAAAAATAGTACAATCTCACTATAAACAAGTAAATAAAATAATAAACTAATAGAAATACCATATTTACTAAAATTCCAGTTTAGAATTATAATCTATAGCAGCTATTTCCTATTATTCTCATAACAAATGCTTCGTCATAAAATTCTTATAACAATAATTGTGATGCTTGGTGCACCGTGAAATACAAATATAAAACAATTACAAAATTCATTCATTAAGAGATAAACATTTAACGATCAACAATTGATGCATATATATATAGTATAATACTTTATTATATATTGATATGATATGCATAACCATAGGCAGTTGTACAAATAGTCTTAAATATATATCATGTAGAAATATATAAATGTTGCTTGAAGACAATAGCATTAATAGTCACTGGAAAAATTATATTATAAAATTCATCTTCTAAAAATACCAGTCAAAATAATGGTATTGTGATCTTGCGGGGTTTTCATGAGAACCGAACCGATTTTTGGTCACCGCCGAAATTTAATACGTATCGAAGACACTCGTAAAATAGACTATTGTGAACAGAAAATTATGAGTACCTTCGATTAAAATTAAATTCCTCATTAGAATTGTTTGAAGAATGTGATTTTATTTTAAAATGATTTTTGTACTACTTTTCGGTCGTTACCGGAAATTTAAGTGCGTACCGGCTGTACCCGTAAAAATACACTTTTTATCGGGGAAAATTTGAAATATCCTATATAACTCCAAATTCTTATTTTTAGTGTTTGATTTATGTTAAATTATGTTTAGATAATTTTTAGATCGATCGTTAATTTTTTCGCACGCGCGTAATGTAACACCCCAAGTTTTTCCCTTTACAAAAATTTCGCTTAATAAATACTTAAGAACATGTTAATAAAGAAAAGATGAGATAAAAAATAAAATAAAATTCACAAATTTATTTAATCTCTATCGTATTAGTTAAAAATAATAATTATGCGATCTCGGTACGTTTGGTGACGTTTGGGTTAGTATTAGGCTATTTTTAGAGCTTAAGTGTGACTCAAAGGAGTCTGTAAAATACACTAATATGAAAATAATGTGAGAATATTTCAAGAAAAATTTAAATATGAACAAGGAAAATTTATAGGTCACAACGGTATGTCCGAAATATTTTTAGGGCGTTCGGATATAAATAGTTAATGAACGAACACGACCAAAACCATACAAAGAAAAATAAAACACTAAGGCCAAAGGCCCTAAATACCCACGGGCAGCCCTCACCACGAAAACACACACACAAACCACACCCCAAAGTCTTCTTCCTTTTCTTATGCAAACAAGAGCTCCAAGTTCATCCAAGCTTCATCAAAACTTCATCTCCCACCATCATCCTTGCCTTTTCTCATCTTAATTCACTCTCAAATTAATCTAGAAAGCAAGCTAGCATCAAGACTAGGAAGCATCTTCAAGAGGAATCCAAGAAACCAATCTCCAAAACCCTAAGAACTCCATAACCTAGGGTTTTACTCTTCTTGACAAAGAAGAGTTCACTCAAGCCATCAAGCTTCAATCTCATCATCATAATTCATTCTTAAGTCCCTAAGGAAGGCAAAGCAAGCATAGTTAGTAAGTTTCATCCCTTGGTGAAGAATTAAGCTTCCATGGCCATATTTACCCTAATTATGTCAAGTTTTCATTTTAGGTCAAGGAGTCCTCAAGCAAGCAAGCAAGGCTTGAATTCATCTTTTCCTAGCATTAACAAGCTCTTGAGGAAGTGGGTAACTCTAGTTTTCTCACCTCCTTGGTGATTGGATGTGTTTATGTGTATATGTGTA
>QANU01042134.1:0-26417 GCA_003254905.1 Nissolia schottii
TTTGTGAGTGTTAGAAAGAGGAGGATGCTATCATTCTTCTTTGGTGACAACCCTACCATTTTTATTTTTTACTATTAAGAATTTTTTCTCTTGTACAAAAGACTCATGTCTATTATTAGAATTTTGATCTAAATATGATGTATTTTATTTAATTTGTAAGTGTCGCAATGCTTCTATGTGAATAAAACTTTTTATTCTTGTAAAAGAAATTGTTTAGCCATATTATTATTGTTATTATCATCTAAAATGAAAACAAAGAATTGAAGGATAATTTGGTATTTTTCAGAGATTTTGATTCTCATGAAGTGTATCCTTCTCTGTTTCAGTTTTCAAATGCATGGCCCTATCAAATTCAGATTCAGTTTTTCTTATCTCTCAGTCAGTTACATTTTCTCTTTGATTTTTCAACCTTTTTAACACTTCAATTTTCCTTCTCTGTATTATTCATCCCTAACCAAGCATAATCTTCAACATCCTACATCTCTTTCCTTCTGTATGATATTTTTATTGGTTTTGATTGTTGGTTACAACATTAAGATCCCTAGATACTTTCTATGCAACTGAGAAGTGACTCTCATATCTAATTGTTTTTATTTCAATCCGGTGCAATCCTTACGTAGAAGGCAAAAGCAAATTAGAAATTAGCAAATTAAACAGGCCCTTAAATACTAACAACATTTATCTTACAATATTAACTTTCACACCTAGCCTTCTTATATACAAGGCAAAAGCAACATAGAAAACAAATCACATAAACTTTAGTATTATTCTATTTTTCTAAAACAAGCCAAGCTTGAGCTTTATTAAGCTCGACTCAGCTTAGGTCACTTCTATTCACCAGAGGCAATCCTGTCCTCCGGTGGTTGCTGTAACACCCTAGCTAACTGTTCACGCGTACGTCGCAAACAATGCTCACTAGGTTGTTATCTGCTTTGGTGGGGATTACTTAGGCCCATGTATTCCTTTAAAAATAATGCTACCCAAAATATGGACCAAATTTAAACTTTCTTTATACGTCACATAGAGTAAATTAGGAGCCTTGTCACGTTAGAGCATACATTGCGAGCAAAGACATAGCATGCTTACGATAACTGAAGATATCATTAGTACCCGCCCAGATAACAAACAATGGTCCTTCATACATTCATAGCAATATATAAATAGTATCATAAGTACAAATATCACATAGAAGTACAAATACACATAGATCATCTACTAGCTAGTCATCTGATCTTCAGCTGTCCTCCCTTGGTTCTCTCTCCTGTAGCTCCTCTCCTCGTCCCTCGTGTTGCTTGCCCTGCTATGACATCTTCTCGATCCTCAGTGTGCTCACCTAGAACCATAAAGGAGTGGGGGATGAGAACACTGGGTTCTCAGTGGGTTACCTCGGGTCTCACTACTTGTAGTACACTCAATTATGATTCCGCCGCTCAGGGGGTCTCTAAGTGTCACAGTTATAATATCACCCTACTGATTTTAAGTTCCATACTAAGCCTGAGCAGCTTTATCTAGTTACTAGGTGACTGGGGAACCTACTCTTCATTACTAAGTCATCTGTCCTCTATCTTACTTCCTAAGTCACACATAATCACATATTTCACATAATCACATATCACATAATAAGCTTCAGTGTGCGTCCACTTATAACCGTGCCCATTTTAATTATAAGCTTCTTCGCACCTCCACTTATGTACAGTTATATCACTTAGAGCACATACTTCAAGCTCAACCCCCCCCGTAACGGTGGCCTACCGCCACAGGCTTCCTTGTTGTCTCAGTATCGCGAGGACTGGGCAGCGCTTAACCATCAGTAGCTCACGATAGGAGAGTCCATCCTTATGCTAGGGATGGCGAGGGGACCCTACCCCGTCCTTATGCTAGGGACAAGGCATGCCCAGGGTTCAGCTTGCCTTTCTTGCCGGCTAGTGGCACAGCTATGAAAAGATTCCTTTTTCCTTTCTTTCCTTTTCCTTTTTAAGACTTAGTGACGTCATGCCCGATACCTTTCCTTTTCCTTCCCTTTCTTTTCTTTTTCCTTTCCTTTCCTTTCTTTTCCTTTTGTAAAACCATTTCCATGACACATAATCACATAGCACATTCATCAATACAGTTCATCAATCCAGTTACAGTTCATATGCATTAAACATAAAACCTCAGTTCATAACCTTTATCATATCTTAGAAAGCCTTGAACATAAATCCTTAAATCATAACATTTAACATGCTTAGTAAAATCAGTAGATCCATGGATAATTGCAAGCAGTATAAAAATTATGTTTTAAGCAAAGTTTAATGTTCAGAAATAACAAGTTTTGACGTGGGGAGTCTGTCTTCGTTCAGGCCGTTCAACGCCTAGGGTATACCGCTCAGCGCCCACAGTTCGCTCAGCGAAAGTCCCTGGCCGCTCAGCGGGTGCTGACGAATTTCAGCTCCTAATTCCTGCAATTTCCATGTTCCACAAGGTTTCAAACCATCAATCCGTAGAGCATTTATTCCATCATTTCTAACCAATTTCTAACAGCCATAAACATATTTTCAAGCTTCCAAAAATCATTTCCATAATCAAGTTCATATTTTCCTAACCGTCTAGTCACAAAGCATATAGCATATCTGACACATAAAGCACATATTCACATAGCAATTCATCAAGGAGGCATTAAGTAAGAACAAAGAGGCATTAAATAAGAAAACCTAGCATAATCTAACATTGAACACATCACAAATGAACCTCAAGCATCCTAGACCACATAGACAGTGGTTATGTTAGGTTTACCCACCGATTTCCCCGGCTCCGACAGTCCCTGCTTGCTCCTAGCTTGCCTGGACTCCTCCTTGCTCCTCTTGGCCGAAATTTCAGCAATCTTCCTTGGGGTTTTGGTGTGACTTTCGTGGGTTTGGGTTAGGGGGTTCCTGAGGGAAGAGAACTGGGCTTAGGGCAGGCGGTGTCTAGGTCTCCGGTTTGACAGAACGGCAGTTGATCGGCAAACGGACAGAGTTCTGGCAAGGTTTCTAATTTTCCCATCTAGATTTCGGTTTTGGGGGGGTATTTATAGCCCAAGAGCTGCTTCCCCTTTTACCATTTTGCCCTTGGCCCCAAAATTACCAAAATGCCCTTTTTATTTACTTTTCTAATTATTTAATTGATTTGGATAATCATCAAGTCAAATCAAGTCAAATCAATGAATTTTTAATTATTTTTCTTGAAAAATATTCCGCTTGTACCGTCGCGATCCTCTAATTACCCCCTTCCTAAGAATATTATTTTTAGAAGGTGTTTGTGAATTTTTCTCCAGATGAGTATTTTTCACAGATACCTTTAATACATCATTAAGCTCCCGCGTCTGCGGACAACCGTTCCGCTTGCAGTTTCGCTATCTCCCAAACTTCCCAATAAGGTTGTGGGTCTAATCTAAGGTATTTGGGACTTTCTCCCGGTACAAGTTGGATTCCCAGAGACTTGAGACTCTCTGCTCAGTTCTACTGTCTAGACGGGGCCAAACGGGACTGTTCTAGTGTCTGCGGAATTGTCCGAAACTGACCCGATTTCCGTTTTTCCGACACTTTAAGTTTTTCATCCATTTTTAGGGGTCGAGAGGAATCATTTGAGTGTCAGCAGAATTTGAAAATACCGAACAGATTAATTTCTACAGACACTCCTTTCAGATTCGCCCTAACTCCGCACTTATCCACCTAAGTCGCATAGTCCCGTACATCCGGTGCTTGACGAACACCTACAGCTCACGCTTCCAACCTCTGATGGAGTTCGTTTACGAGTTTATTATGCGAAATCTTTGCTAAGGAAAACTGGGATGTTACAGTTGCAATGTTTGTGGGGACAAGAAACAAAGAACCTAGACAAGATACTTTTACAACTGGATAACTTTCTTCCAATACGGTAGGCTACTAATATCATCCCACCAAGCATTCACATGTTTCCTCTCTTTCACCAAATTCCCTCTCCCAATTTGATTCACCAAATAGTGACCGAACGAGAGATGGCTGAGATCAACAAGGCTAAAGATGTCTGAAATCGCCCTGAACAGTGGTAATTTCAGAATTTTGGCCCATATTTTGGTAATTTTTCTTTTCAACCCATATATTGGGATTTTTTCCCCCCAAAACCACATAAATATAAATATTCCGAGGAACTCGGGTTCCTGATGCTGTCCCTGAAAGATGTCGACATCCACTGTTTCAAACTCGATTTCCTTCTCAATGAGACACACTAGCACCCTTTTTGGGGAAGCAAAGGTTGGACCATACACCTTCACTACCATGGTTTTTCTATGGAAGAAATTGCTGACAAGACTTAAAAGTTGTTGGTTCGGTCGTGTGAGTGGAGTTGTTGCATATTATATAGTGCCCACGAGAGGACAAAGAGGAAATGTATTTGTCATGGTCGTTTATCTTTATACGCCGTGTTTTGCTCGCTCACAACTTATTTATTATTTTCTTCATTTATAATTAGTCATCATTTTTTAGTTTTTAGATTCCTTCTTATCTTAATGTATTTAGATGCAAAATATATAAATGTATATAAATACAATTAGTCAATAATGAATCTAAAATGTTAAAAAGACGATTAATAAGGGAAGAAGGAAGGATTAAATGAGTTTTCAATAGATCTTACACTTATTAAAATCTTATTTTGATAATGAATGAATAATGAATCAAGCCATCATCTCAAAATAAATGAGTGCAAATAATACTAATAAGTAAAAAAAATTGAATGGTTAATTCAGATCAATTCATTTGGTGGAAAAGGTTAGACAATATAAAATGAGTCATGCAACACGTACACCAAAAAATATATACCATACATACACCATATACTTATATATATAAAGTTTGTGTTTTAATATTTGTAATGTTAGTGCACTTAATTAAGTATAATTGAGAATATTATCTATAATTTTGTAATGTTTGTGCACTCATGAGAATAAGTTTGTGCATTATTAATGGTGTATGTATGAGTGTATAAAATTGGATGTACATGTAGCATTTTTGATATAAAATTAGTGTTTATTATTGCAGAAGCAGAAAGAAATCAAACTCATTGTGAAATAAATGAGTTTGTAGAGAAAGTAACAGTAATTGGGAAAAGAGTTGTGGCATGTTATATAACACAAGTTAATTTTTTGTATTTGGTAAATAAAAAATGCAGAGAGCTTTTACTCATAGCATTTGAGAGTTATTAGTACACTTCAGAGGTTTGCTCATGACTTCTGCTTTAGTTCGCCAAAATTTTAAAAGATTCAATTAACCTTAAATAGATTTTGAATTTTGTCTTTTGTTAATTAAAATCCAAACTCATCCCTTCGTGCTGGATCTCTTCGAAATAGTGTTCAACTTAGCACCTTCACGACCCTGATGCCAACCTATAACTATCAACTAAGTCATTGGTCTCTTAATCATTGGAAGTTCAAGATTAAAAAGAAAAAAAACATTCGCTAAGGGACCTACAATTTATATACAAGTAAATTTGACTGCACGTTGCATTTTTATCACGTAGTTTTAATATTTACTTCCATTAACGTATTCATGTATTGAAAAAAAAAAAAAACACAAAAAAGAAGATATTCTTTGTGAGAACATTGTATTTAAAGTATCAAAAATTATTTAATTATTTTATGAAAAATATTACACCACAAAATTAAACAAATTATATAATACAAAAAATGGTTACAAAAGGTAGAAGTTGAACCATCCACCGAGGCAAAAAAACATCACCTGGTATGTAGAGACTAAGCCTCATCAACATAAGAACACAGGACACAGCCAAGTCATAACACACACCACACACATAATTAAATATAATAACCATATATATAATAACAACATTTTTTTTTCACTTTCTTCTTTTCTTTTATTTTTTCTTTTTATTTACAACACACAAGAAAACAAACAGATACACTAATCCAAAACACACCCACCCGGGTGTTTAGACACACCAAACCTATTGAAATTAATCCATTGAAGTTGTCCTTAGCCTTGCAAGTTCTTTGATTACTTGTTCCATGGTAGGACGAGAACTTGGACTTTGAGTCAAACATGCACTTGATATCCTTACAATCAACATCACTTCCTTTGCAGTTATACCAATAGGATGAGGAAGGCGTTGGTCCAACTTATCGTTCAAGAGCATATGATCCAGTGTAGATGATGTAACATCTCCAGGATGCTCTCCCAAAACTATTTCCAAAGCCAATATCCCAAAGCTATAAACATCACACTTTTCATTCACTTCCATAGTGTAGGCAAATTCTACAAAATAATTACAAAAAAGGTTTCATGCATAAAGTAGTATAATATTATAGACACAAGTATTCCATATTTATATTGAAACGAGCAAAGGAAACTAACCTGGAGCAGCATATCCAAAGGTTCCTGCAAATGAGGTCCAGTTGGATGAGTTTGGACTCAAAAGCCTTGCCGTTCCGAAATCTGAGACATGAGCCTCATATTCTGAATCTAAAAGAATATTCTTTGCAGAGATGTCTCGATGAGCAATTGGAGGTGAACAGTCATGATGCATATAGCATAAAGCATTAGCTACTCCCTTGACAACCTTCACCCTTCTATTCCAATCAAATTCAAGTGCTTGCACGTCATTGGCTAGAATTGAAGCCACACTCCCCCTTTCCAAAAGCTCATAAACCAAGAACGAGTATCGAGAATGTGAACAAAACCCGTACAATTTCACAATGTTAAGATGACGAATTTCTGTCAAAGCTCGAATCTCACTTTGAAATTGTTTTAGATTGGAAACTTCCTCACTTGGCATTGAATGTAGTTTTTTCACAGCAAGGACTTGACCTGTGGACAACTCAGCTCTGTAAACAGATCCACACCCTCCAGCTCCAATGAGATATTTGTTGTCAAACTCTTGTGTAGCTTCAATAATGTTCTCGTACACCATCTTGCCATCGTAACTCCATATTGCAAATAGATTTTCACTTGGCGTTATTGTACCTTGGCTTTCTTTCGCACTTGCACTTTGGTAGAGACAACATGATGTTCCTAAGGCCAACAATGCTAGAATCAAGATTCCCAAACCGAGGGGTAAAGCTAGCAGCACAACTTTGTTAGCCTTAGAATTATGAGATTGACTACTTGATATTGGGCAAGGCTCCAAGCCAGTGATATTACCACACAAACCTTTATTGTTTCTCAATGCTTCAATTGAAGCGTTTCTGAAGGCGCGAATGCTTGGAAGTGGGCCTTCCAATTGGTTGTATGATATATCAACATATACCAAGCTTGACATCTCCTCATCAAAACTGGAAGGAATAACACCAGAAAGATTATTGTGAGAGAGATTCAATGTTACTAAGTACTTCAGGTTTCCAAGTGTTGCTGGTATTTCTCCTCCAAGAACATTCCCGCTAAGATCAATACTCTGAAGAACTTCGAATTGGCCAAACTTAGAAGGAATAAAACCTTGAAATTTATTTTGGCTCAAATTCAAGTTCAATAACTTAGGCAAAATTCCAATTTGTTCAATGATGAAACCACTAAAATCATTCGCAGAAAGCTCCAAGGTGTCAAGTTCCTGTAATGATGCTATTTGTATTGGAACATTCCCTGAAAGATGATTGTTGCTTAAAAGTAGCTTGATCAAGGGAGTCAAGTTGCCTAATTCCTTCGGAATTTCACCTGTAAGGTTGTTTGATGATAAGTCAAGTATATGCAAGTTGGAAGCATGCCCTAACTCTGCTGGTATAGCACCTGATAAATTGTTGTGAGAGATCTTGAGGGTTGCCAAGCTGAAACACTTACCCCAATTTGGTGAAAGGTGGCCATAGAAATGATTGTCACTCAAATCAATGTGGTCCAAATGTGGATACACACCAAAATCTTCAGTTATGTTTCCTGTCAACTGGTTTTGATCGAGCCTAACTCTTATAAGACTAGAGCAGTTCTTCAAGCTATTTGGAACCTGACCTGTGAAATGGTTATTGTTGGCACTAAAGTTTTGAAGTGTTCCACTAATGCAAATATTGTGAGGCAAATTCCCTATGAGATTATTCCTATATAACTGCAAACTTTCAAGATTGGTGAGCCTATTCATTTCTTTTGGAATGTTTCCACCAAGTTCATTTGAGAATAACCTTAGCCCGGTGAGTTTTGTCAAGTTTCCAATGGTGGAAGGCATACGACCAACAAGTTTATTTTCATAAAGGCTAAGGACAACCAAGTTAACCAAATTTCCAACTTCATTTGGAATTGAACCAGAAAGTTTATTTGTATTAAGATATAAGGTCTTCAACATGACTAAGTTTCCAATGGTGAGTGGAATTGGACCAGAGAGATTATTTATAGCAAGTTCAAGGTCAACCAAGTTAACCAAATTTCCAACTTCATTTGGAATTGAACCAAAGAGATTGTTGCTATAAAGAAATAAGGTCTTCAACATGACTAAGTTCCCAATAGTGAGCGGAATTGGACCAGAGAGGTTATTCATAGCAAGGTCAAGATCAACCAAGTTAACCAAATTTCCAACTTCATTTGGAATTGAACCAGAGAGACTGTTACTATAAAGATATAAGTTCTTCAACATGACTAAGTTTCCAATAGTCAGCGGAATTGGACCAACAAGTTTATTTTCATAAAGGGCAAACTCAACCAAGTTAACCAAATTTCCGATAGTAGAAGGAATTGGTCCAGAGAGATTATTGTCAAAAAGATGGATGGTCTCCAACAAGACTAAATTCCAAATAGTGAGCGGAATTGGACCAGAGAGATTATTTATAGCAAGGTCAAGATCAACCAAGTTAACCAAATTTCCAACTTCATTTGGAATTGAACCAGAAAGTTTATTTGCACCAAGTTGTATGTTCTTCAACATGACTAAGTTTCCAATTTCTTGAGGAATATTGCCAGAAAGGTCATTGTAACTGAGATCAAGATAGGAGAGTTTTGAAAGATTACCAACACTTTTGGGAATGGGGCCAGAGCAGTCATTGCAGGAGATGTCAAGTGTTTCAACATTAGACAACACTCCAATTTGTTGGGGGATGCTTCCATGGAATGAGTTGAAATTTATGGTTACAGTGACCATGTTGGGAAGTGANCTTCCATGAAATGAGTTGAAATATATGGTTACAGCGACCATGTAGGGAAGTGATGAGAAATTGAGAGTATGAAGTGTACCTCTTAGTCCAAAGTGTGTAAGGTTTAGCTTTGAGATAGATTTGGAATCGTAGTGGCAAGTGATTCCAGCCCAATGGCAGGTGCTTATATTGGCAGTCCAGGAAGAGAGCAAGGCCTGGCTTTTGTTGTCAAAGCTGGCTTTCCAATTCAGCAAAGCATTTGCTTCACGTTCTTGGATTGTTGTTGTTGCTGCAGCTGAAGAGGCAATGAGGAAGGGACTCATCAAGCACATTAGAAGAAGCCACCAAATTGGTACAATCATCATGGGGCGAAGCTTTGGAAATGCAAACATGATAGCTATATATATCTAGTGCAACTAACAAGAGGCTGATGATGAATATGCATAGGATATTGCGGATACTTATATACAAAATGCAGCATGCATGGCCACTTGTCTTGTGAATTTCGTTGTAAGTTCATGGTAGACTTAGCAGTCATAGTCCAAAGTCTTTGCATCATAGTGGTAGTGGTGTTAGTGGGTTCATGAAAGTCATGAAAGTCATCCATTCATGATCTCACGTAATGGGCTTGTGGAACATCCACTTATGTTTATTGTGTCCAACAACTTGCAAGAGAAATTAAATTGTGGAAACTGTAGTGCTGGGACCCATGTAGAAATTAGTTTTCAAAGCGTATCCATACTCAGGATTTGTTTTTGTTCATCCTATTACAGATTGGAATTGAATGAATGAATTCCTCTATCTTCATTGATAGACTGGGGGTCAGTATATATACAAGAGAATTGGGGGAAAGTTAGTTTACATAGCCTAACTAAACTCACACGGTAAATACATGGAATAAATCTGTTGACCAATGAGAACCATAGTAAAGTGACTTTATTATTACTAATTACGATTAGAATTTTTTTCATGAAAGAAAACCATTTTAATGAGAAATTAAACATCATCCACGATGTTATATCATTACAACCCGACGCAATTGCTTTGCCAACTGAGAGTCCACCATTGTGGTTACCTTCCAAGTTAATCAATAAAAACTTATTTAACCATAAAAAAAATGGTAAGTACTAAAAAAAATAAAACCTAAATGGACCATTGACTACAATAATCTATTTCACATATTCGAATTATTTTAGTTTGTGCTCTTAATTTTTTTTGTCACATAATCATTTAACTTTTAATCATTCTTACAATATTTACTTATGAGATGGGAGGGAGCCCATAACACAAAAAATTAATACCGATGAGCTAAGTGAGAAGCCACCCAAGCGGCCCGAACTCCACATTTTGATCCAAATCCTTAAAGGTAATGTGTCTATGCGTCCTCCCATTTATATATCCATTTACTTAATCCATCACCAACTTAATGTGAGACATTTTTGTTAAACACACACTTAAATCCCAATAATTTAATCGTTCATATAGCTTATTTCTCCTGCACAATTCGCAGGTTTTAATCTAGTTTAAAATCATTTTTCACTCAAACTTGAACCAAGTCAACTCATTTACACCCCTTTAGCTCTGTTAAAAAAAAATAGGGTTAATTAAGTTTTTAATCCCTGTGATATAAAAAAATTTGGTTTTAGTCCCTCATGATAAGTTTTAGTCCCTGTAAAATGTAAAAATTTGATTTTGGTCTCTGCGAACAGTTGGTGATGGACAGTGATGTAGAAATGGTCCCTGATGACGGGTTAACTGACACGTCATCACCTTCCATCACCAACCGTCCACAGGGACCAAAATCAAATTTTTACATTTTACAGGGACTAAAACTTGTCATGAGGGACTAAAACCAAATTTTTTTCATGTTACAGGGACTAAAAACTTAATTAATCCATATAATTTCTGTTTGAAGGGTTCTGACTGCCCATGTTGTTAATTTAGTTTCCTAGTCTTTGTTTCATTGGTCCATTTCTACCCACAGGTATCCAATTATTTCATGACCACTCAAATTTACCTATGAGAACAAATTATTAGGGTCATGCATTTACTTCCAAGATCAAACTTTGTGAGAGAAATTTTATTTGTTAGTGCTTACAACATGTTTTGGTTTTCTAACAATTTTTATAGTTTGAAGTTATTTTTGAACAGATGAAGAAAAATGCATCAATCAATTTCTTTGCAATGCCAGTGGGGATAAACCAGAAAGTTCTTGTGAATGAAATGGACAAAAAGGTACTTAATGAGTTCTATGTTTGCATAGGTCCGCATGCGATACAAGTACCGACTACGAATACTGTAACACCATAGCTAGCTAGTCTATGCTTAAGTCGTACTTAGTTCAGCTTATAAGTTTAAAATATAGTTACTCAAAAATATGGTCCAATTTCAACTTTTCTTTATATGTATTATAGTGTAAAATATGAGCTTTGTTCTTGACAGAATATATGTTGAGTGGTAACGCATACTTAACTAACATTAATTAGGTATATTCAACATTCATAGCCACCAAAGGTCCATGTCATATATTCACAAGCAGTTATACATGTAATAGTATAGATATTACGTACAATCACATAGTAGTACAAACAAATGACCTACTGACTATAGACTAGTGTAATATCTCTATCGTAGCTCTGATTTTTCTTTCTATTCCTCTGTCCATCTTCTTTAGGGCTGCTTGCTCTTGTATTGCTTGCACTGCTCTACCGTCCTCTGCATCCTTGTCGTATTTGCCTAGAATCATAAAGTAGTGGGGAATGAGAACATTGCGTTCTCAGTAGGTAACCTCTGGTCTCGCTACTTATATTAAACTCAATTATGATTCCGCCGCTCAGGGGGTCTCTAGGTATCATAGTTATACTATATCCCTACTATTTATTAAAATCCATACTAAGTCTGAGCAGCTTTATCTAATTTACTACGTGACTGGGTAGATCTATTTTTCATTAACTAATTCATTTGTTCTCTACCTTACTTCCTACGTCACACATAATCACATATTTCACATAATAAGCTTCAGTGCGCGTCCACTTATAACCGTGCCCAGTTTAACTATAAACTTCATCGCACCTCCACTTATGTACAATTGTATATCACTTAGAGCACATACTCAAGCTCAAACCCCCCGTAGCAGTGGCCTACTGCCACAAGCTTCCTTTTTGCCTCAGTATTGTGACGACCAGGCAGTGCTTAACTTGAGTAGCTCACGATAGGAGAGTCCATCCTTATGCTAGGGATGGCGAGGGGATCCTACCCATTCCTTATGCTAGGGACGAGATAATCCCAGGGTTCAACTTACCTTTCCTGTCGGCTCCCCGCATAGCTAGGAAAAAAATCCTTTAATCTCATCCTCCTTTATTTCCTTTTAGGGACTTAGTGACATCATGTCATATTCCTTTTCCAGTCAACAGTCCATATATTCAGTTCACAGTTCATATATCCAGTCAACATTTCACATATCTAGTCAACAGTTGATATATCCAGTCAACAGTTCATATATCCAGTCAACAGTTCAATTTAGCATACTTAGTTCAATTAGTAGATCCATGGATAATTGCAAGCAGTATGAAAAGCTATGTTTAAGAATGGTGTTTGTGTTCAGACAATGATAAGGTTTGAAATAGGAACTTTGAACTTCAGTCAGGCCCTTCAGTGCATAGGACGTGCCGGTCAGCACACTGGCCGCTCAGTGTGAACCTTAGCTGCTCAGCGCTACCTAACGAATTTCAGCCCCTAATTCCTGCAATTTTTCCATGTTCCACAAGTTTCCTAGAAATCAATCTTCAAAATATTTCTTCCATCACTCATCATTCATTTTTAACAACAATAAACATATTTTCATGTTCCTAAACTCATTTCCATCCTAAATCCGTACTCTCCTAACAACCAATTCATGAAGCACATAGCACATCTGGCACGTATAACAGATATTCACATAATTCATGCCATCAATTATAAACTATCACTAACTTCACAAATCAGGAACATAATCTCATGCCTTGAACATAACAAACATAGACCTAGCAACTAGTACAACAGACGTATGGTTTCTGTCAGAAATTAGCGACCATAAACCGGAGAGGTCCAAGACCTTACCCCAAGGTTTTTGGTAGCCCTAAGATCATTTTTCATGTCTAAAAACTCAGATTTTGAACCTCACTGTATGAAATTCCAGTTTTGCCCCTTTTCCCAAAATTACCCTTTCGCCCGTAAACGCCTTGTTTTCTTTGGAATTTTTGTTCTAAAAAACCCAATGGACTCAAGACTTGCCCTTAAGGTTTTTGACAGTTATAAACCCCTAATTTTTGAAAACAAACCCAGTTTTTCAGTCCCAAGATATGAAATTCCCGTTTTGCCCCTTTTCATAAAAATCCCGATTTTTACCTGTTTGCTGAGAAATTCATCGGAGATTCCAAAAATCATAAAACTTGACATTCCCAATCAAAATTTTGTGTAGAATCCAAAAATAGCATTAGTTTTTCAAGATAAAAATTCCAGCATACAGTTCTTCATAAAAATGTGATATAGTTCCGTTTACGTTTAGGCTTTCCTAACTTCTGACAGAATCACAGACAGTACCAACAGATCAGACAATCATCAACAATATATATACATCAAAACCACATAAAAGGAATCCTAACCACAAGTATTTCTAGCACAAAACACAGCTCAACACATCCTAAATCACATAGACAGTGATTATGTTGGTTTACCCACGTTTTCCAGGTGTCGGTGTTTCCTGCGGCTTCTAACTTGCTATGATGCCTCCCAAGTCTTCTTGGGCTGAAATTTTCCAAGCTTTCTCTAGGGATTTTGAAGGTTTTTTTTGTAGGTTTAGGTTAGGGGATTTCTGAAGAATTTGAACTGGGTTGAATATAGGAAGTGTCTGGGTCTCTGTTTTGACCGAATAACAGTCGATTGTGTAATCAGACAGAGTTTTGGCAAGGTTTTCTATTTTCTCTCCAAAATTTCAGATTTGGGGGCTATTTATAGGCCTCTTGGCCGAGCTCCTCTTCCCAATTTTGCCCTTGGGGGCAAAATTTCCAAAATGCCCTTATTTTGTCTTATATGACATGTCCCTGTCATGAGTCACTACATGACTCATAAGTTTAAATCTTGACTTGGCCACATGGAATCCTTATTGGCCGTGTATAAGCTTGTGTCTTGGCCAATTTTGTGGCTAAGAATTAACGGGCTCCGGCAGATCAATTTTGATCAGGTTTTATTGTTTCTGATCCCAGTACTTCGTGTACGGCTGTTCTAAAAGTATTTCGATCACATCTTTTTTGTGATCCCCTAATTTTTCTAAGTAATATTCTAGGGTCACTTAGGTATTTATGAATTCTCATCTGTAGTCGTACCTTTTACGGATACTTTGGACGCGCAGTTGTCCTCAGACGACAAAAAGAGTTTATTCTAGTGTCTGCAGAATTTCTTGAAACTGGGCAGAATTTCTTCTACATACATTTTAATCTATCAATTAGTGCAAGACCTTATTTCCCCCTATTTAATTTGGGAAATCTTTACTAAGGAAAAAAAGGGGATGTTACAAATACGAGTATAGGGTACACCAATTTTGCACAAACTAGGGTATGAGGGGATATGTTATGTAAAGTAATAAGATAAATGAAATTTGAGTCCTGCTACACGCACACCCAAAAATATACACCATACATACACCCTATAATTATATACATAAAGTTTGTGTTTTAATGTCTATAATGTTTGTGCACTTAATCAAGTATAATTGAGAATATCATCTATAAGTTTGTAATGTTTGTGTACTCATGAGAATAAAGTTTGTACATTATTAATAGTATGTATGGGAATATAAAATTGGGTGTACATGTAGCCTTTTTGATGAAATTTTTATATTGTTTAAACTTCAAGTCTTCATCATAGGACTATAACATATATCAAACAAGTAAAAATATCAAAAGAGACACAATATTTGAAGGGATGGAAAAGTGATAGTTTATTTCATTTAAAAGCAGTCGAAATAGTTTAGTTGCAAAATTTGAATGTTTTGTAAAGACTAGTCTTTAGATGATATATCACTTAATGCAATACTTTGACCAATAAGTATGCAACAAGTACCGGTACCGGGTAATTAGTAGATATTTCTTCATTACTAGTTATTTTGATGTGTCATATGACTTTTTAATGCACCAAATTGCAGTTCCTAGCAAGTGATTTCGTTGTGATGCTCTTCCACTATGATGGTATTGTTGATGAATGGAAGGAATTTGAATGGAGTGATAGTGTCATTCATGTCTCTGCAGCCAATCAAACTAAATGGTAGGTGCGCCTCACCTTTCATTAGCATCAATGTTTTATATAAAGAATTTTTTTAGTTATCCTTAAAATCTGTTTTTATTCCTTTAGACATGTTTTCAATGATGTCTAGGTGGTTTGCCAAACGTTTCTTACACCCTGACATAGTTGCAGAATATGATTATGCTTTCCTTTGGGATGAAGATCTTGGAGTTGGAAATTTCCACCCAGATAAGTATGTGATCAATTTATTCTGCAAACACTAGACCATGTTATCTTTTTTGTACACATCAAAATTAGGAATTGTAAATTATGTAATTTGATATAACTAAAAAAAATTTGTAGTTATAATTATTACCAAAGAAAATTGTTTCTCTAGGTATATGATGTTTGGACGGTTTTGATTCTAGCCGGTTTGCATCACTCATTACTAAATAGCACAAAGAGTTTTTGTGCCAATAATGATGGATTGTTAGGGGTTCAAAATTTTGTGCCACAATATTTGACGAAAGACAATCAGGTTAAGTTACTTTTGAACACTCATATTTTACCGCACCTATATATTGTTATCACCAAAATCTTACGGCCATTAACAATTCGCAACATTTGCACAAACACTATTCATGTCATTTAGAAATATTGCAAGAGAATAAATACACTATCATCTTAAATGATATTTTAACGGGTGGAACTAGTCCAAAGTCAATTCTAACTAATTTAAAAGTGAAATTTTTTTTTACTTTTCAAGTTTTAAAATTGATTTTGAGGGTTTGATTTAGAGGTAACTGTATAACACTTTTTGGAAAAGAAACAAAAATCCTATATAAGTACATCATTTTGAGGATTAAGGCCATGTTTAAATGATTTTCTTTTTTGGAAGGTATGTTTCAATCATAAAGAGTGAAGGGCTTGAGATATCACAACCAGCACTTGATCTCACAAATCAAAGGTGCATCATCAGATTACCGTACGTTGGAGTAGCTCAATAGTGCACAGATTCTCCCTTTTAGTTTTGCTGTTTAGAATTAATGATTTTGTATGTATTTTAAGGAACATTGGTTTTTTTTCTCAGCAGTACAGCACAGTATATAAGCTACAGTTAACTGAATACAAATAGTTCCACCTTTATTAGCGACTGTTGGTTTCTGATATGTTAGGAACCAATTGCAACGTGGGTGACTCCAAATTGGACTAATGGGATTCTAGTGTGGGGTTTATAAGGTCATGAACGAGTAAACTTTTAAATATATTCAAATCTTAGGAGCATCAGTGAAGTTCATTTCTCAACTTTGTAAAATAGTAAATTCATTATCAAATTGGTATTCGTACATCAAATTTGTTGTCAAAATTGGCACCCTATCCATCAAATTTATCCCTCAATCCTTGACACGTCACAAACAAATTTGATGTACAAATAGCAACATTGAGGGTAAACTTGACTAATTCTACAACATTTGAGATAAATTTAAAAGTTTACTCTACCTTTTGGACTCTCTAACTACAATAATTGCCTTTTGTGATATGTTTTTCTCGAGATTGTTATCAATTAGTAATATAGGACCCTGCAGTAGTAGAATCTCGCCTTTAGATAATTTGGTCATATCATGAGAAGATCAATAAATCTCCAACAAAAAGAGTTAAATCATAGTAAATTAACAGACAAAGGTCGAGTAAGACCCAAAAAAGTTATAGACAAAACTAAAGGGGTTAAATATGATTTTAAGCCCTAAAAACTTATAAATTTTGTGTTTTACCCCCTCAAAAAGAATTTGTTAGGAAATCGTCCCCCTAAATTTTTTTATTTTAGTCTGTTAAATTGGACCGTTAACTACTAACATGATAGTTAACTTGGTCACGTGACCAAGTTAACTGCCACATCAAGCCATTAATAGCCCAATTTGATGGCAGGAAATAAAACCAAAATAAAAAATTTTAGATGAATGATTTCCTAACAAAATAATTTTGAGAGATAAAACATAAAATTTGAAATTTTTGATAAACTAAAAACATTTAACCCAAACTAAAGATATAATTTATAATAACATACAATGATATCATTTGATTTATGTAGCTGATACTACCTAATAAAAAAAAAGGATTTGTTATTATTGTCATTATCAAATAATTTTTAGATTGGATAATTAATATTGTGTCTAAATTGTGTATCCTTTTGGCCATTGTGGAAGCAGAAGGACATACAAACTTGTTGGCAAAGGCAGAGGCTATTGCGACAGAAGCAGCAATGCTCCTCCTTGCACGGGGTAGAATTTTCTTGTTGTAACTGCTATTTACTATGAAAACACCCTTTTTTACATTTTTTTTACTGTAATTTAAGAACGAATGATCAATTGTTTTGTTTTAGATGGGTAGAAATTATGGCTCCAGTTTTTTAAAGGGCTGCTTGGCGTTGTGTTTGGTACATGGTCCAGGTGCACCATTCTGTTATGCTAATGCAAATGCTAATTAATTAAGCATTACTATGAGCAATTTCATATTTGTATTCATTCTTTTTTGTTTTTTGTTTTTTGTTTTTTTGTTTTTTTTTTATCAGAATGACTTGATACATGCATGGGGTCTAGATTCTCAGCTTGGATACTGTGCTCAGGCAAGTTAAGCTCATTAATTATAGAGAAATGCTTTCTTTTTTAACATAGGTTTAGGACACTAAAATCCATGTCTGGTGAACCATACATGTTTTGCGGCAGAAACTTGGTTTTGCAGCGGAAACGTGGTTTTGTGACGGAAACTTCTGCCGCAGAATCCTCGCAAAATTTGCGGGCACTTTACCGATGGTCCAATTTCTGCCGCATATAGTGTCTTTTTTCCACTGCAAAACGTTGTTTTTCTTGTAGTGCATCGTGTTAAGTGGTGAATGTAACATCCCAATTTTCCCCCTGATTTCGCGTAATTCATAATTTTGCCTAATTAAAAAGTATATTAGAGACGATTATTTAGACTGAAAAAACTATTTATAAAATTTATTTCTTCCAAATGTCAGTCAAAATAATTGTTTCACCATCTTACGGGATGCCGCGAGATCCGTGCCAATTTTCGGTCAATACCGAAATTCTGTCAAGTGCCAAATGTATCCGTGAAATATACTCTTATGGAGATAAATTCATGAATGCCTTAACTTGACACACCTGCCTGACTAGGAAAATAAGTAGATCACGATTATGTGTTCGAAATATTTTTAGAATATTCGTATACGAGTGATTAACGACCAAATGCAATCAAACATGACCAAAAATTCACAAAGCCAAGCTTCAGCCAATTGACCATGTGGTCATGAGTCCGCCAATTGACCACGTGGTCAGCAAATTCATCACAATTATCCTTTGTTTTATTTAATTAATTAAGTTAAATAATTTGGGGCCCCAAGATTAATGAATTAATTTGGGTCACATGAAGCCAAGGCTGAAGGCTATAAATAGCCCCACGGTGTCTGTTTCCTTCCATCCTCAAGTTTCTTAAGTTTTCACATGTTATCAGTACCGGTCGTGCACACTATTAAGAGTAAGAAAAATCTCAGGAACACACCAACATTTCCCGAAAATTTCTCACATCAACCTTATCAAATCAGATTTCGCGTAGGAAGTGGGTAATCCTAAACTTACTGTCTATGTGATTTTCTATGATATTTTATGTATGTTTATGTGAAAATATAATGTAGTAGATTTTTTGTAGCAAATATGCTTAGTATGATGTATAAATGATTTGTATAATTTTAAAGTTAGAACAATATAACTGTGCTGATTGAAACTGTGTTGGAAAAACCTCAAGCACTTACTCGTTTGCTAATCATTATACTACTTGTGACTGTTACATAATATTTTGTATGTAAGTGGTTGAATAGTTAGCTTTGTTTTAAACCGTAAGTTTATACGTATATCAAAACATATGTTTTAAATAAAGATGATTCTATAATATAAAACATAATTCAATGTTGTTTTATTATTCAAGACAATTAGTCTATGTTGTTTCTACTATTTAGTATTTTTACTACCTTTGTTTATTATGTTATAATGCTAACGTTTTTGTATGCTATATATTTTCTACTTCTTGATTTTTACTTATATTCTATTAACGTATTTATCTATATAAAAACATATTGAATTATTTGCAAGATAGAGAAATATTTAAACGTAATTTATGATGCCATATCAAAGTGGTATACTAAATCATTTGCTATAATACTATAGCTACTGTTAGTATAATTTGATATATATTAATATAGTATATAAAATTATTAACAATCATTTCATGATATTTTCGATAAAGCAATAATAATAATTTATAGATTGTGATAACTATGTAATTAGGTGTTGTAATTATAAAAGCATGCATCATTAGAACTCGATCGTCGTTACGGCTTAGCACAACTGTAGATAACTAGAGGTTATCACCTATTGTTTAAGATCATAACTGAATCCTAGGAAAAAAGTGAGGTCTTATGAGGCTCCTACTCTAGAAGGTCCGATGTGCCTTAAGAAACATAGTTATATGATTAGGGTAATCCCCTCTCTTGGCACGTCCCACGGACAAGCCCCTTACCAATTCAACAAGATGGATTGGTGATGAACGCAGGCACAGGCCTGACCACGATACCACAGGCACAAGCCTGAGTGTATGAATACAGGCAAGGGCCTGACTATGAAGGCACAGGTCTTACCACGTTGAAGGCATGCATAGGCCTGATGTAAGAATGGGCCCATAGAATAAAATGAACGAAGTAACGCAAGGTCATGTCATAGGGCTGACCTGAGTCCACGCCTGATCGAGTCACAGGGCTGATCCCTTGCCATCCCCTCAACTGGGTGGCAGTGCTATCGTTGTTCGATGCCTTCCTCTTATGAGCTTTACGTGGCTAGCTACTACACCGGTCAGAGCGTTGCCGAGTCGTCAACGATAGGGAACACAAGTAGGTTGTAGCTGTCGGCCACGGCTACAAAGGTGGAAGGACTACAGTAACAAGAAGAACGCAGCCACAGAGCGCGTAAGAGAACTCTAGACCCCTCGTGCATGATGTATATATGAGATGCCTATATGTATAAGTATGTAAGTATGTATGTATAAGTACGTAAGTATGTACGTATGTATAAGCACGAGAACCTATAATTAGGTAAGCAAGATTAGATTCCCCGATAACCTAATAACGTAGATAAAGCTACTTAGGACTAGTATGAATAATAATAATAATAATAATAATAATAATAATAATAATAATAATAATAGTAATAATAATAATAATAATAATAGTAATAATAATAATAATAGTAATAATAGTAATAATAGTAATAATAATAATAATATTAATAATAATAGTAGTAGTAATAATTAGTAGGGAGTGTAGTATGCATGTACACCTAGAGATCCCCTGAGTGACTGGAGTATAACTGAAGAAAATGCGAGATCCCCACGATAAGGTTTTCCCACTGAGAACGCACCGTTCTCACCCCTACTCGTTTATGACTCTAGGAACTTACGACGACATGTACTATGAGGACTCTGCCGAGCTACACGAGGAGCTATTAAGGGCAGTGACGTGAGCTGGACCCCAAGAGACCAGGAGTTTTGCGAAGGGCTAAGTGAGATATGTTCCAGTTAGCCCTTATGTTTGGAAGACATGTATTGTATTTTAATGAACTTGATAAGTGTATATTATTTATTGTAATAACTATATGACTTCCTTTGAATATATGATGGACCGCATGACTGCTTATCTATCTGTTGTTGATACTCAATTGTTAGCTTAACTGTTAAGCTTAAGGGCTCTATCGCTTGTATTAACTGTTCTATCCCAACGCACGGCTCATATCTTATGGAATAATCTATGCAACGAAAAAGTTTAAACTCGGTCCATATTTTTCATAAGTAAGTATTTTGAAAGATAATAACGGACTATAAGTATTCCCACCAAGTAATAAACAACATAGTGATCATTGCGTACGATTTAAGCGTAAGCAGTTAGCTAGGGTGTTTCAATGAATATGAGGATCATTAATAATAGATAAAAATAAAAATAAAAATAAAAACATTATTAAGGTGTCGTGTCAATTCATCACTTACATAATTGAAATATTCATTTTCATTTTTATATAGTTCACTGAATGTCCATTTAAGTGTCTAAATTTCTGTGTTTAAATAGTAAATCTATTAATTATTAGCGTTTAATTTGATGATTTTCATCCTGTTCTACATGGTCAACATTTTTTTGATGACATTTTATTGTTTCTTTTACTTTAAATTTCAAGTTGAATCTAATATATATGTGTGTTTGGGGGTGGGGGATGGGGTGATCGAACAGAAAACGTTGGTATTGTGGATGCTGAATACATAGTACACTATGGTCTTCCTACCCTTGGTGGCATAAATAAAACTGACGTCAGAAATGTGGCACAATGCACAATGTTTGTTCTCTTGATCTTGAAGTTTGCAAAGATTATTAGTTTGTAGTCTGTTTCTTATCAGATTAGGTTTCTCCCGTGTTGGTTTTGAACATAATCATGTTATATTGAGAGAGATATACAGACACTCAAATTGAACCTAACAAAATCTTAAGACGACTTCACTTATTTAAAGTGTTTGTGTCAATCTCTCTCTTAACCCAACAAAATCATATTCAAAACCAACATAAGATAAACATGTCCCTTTTAATTCCATCAACATTGAAACTGAGAATTATCTTTGACTTACAGGTTTCATCTCAGACAGAAGATCACAGAACTGATGTAAGTTACAATCTTGTTCATAATTTCTCAACACACTTGTTTCAAATTTCATTTCTGTTAAAAAAGCATGTTCCATTTTTTTCTATTGCAAAATTATTCACCCTAAATGGGAATTCAAAATATAGTTTTCTTGAATAAAGTGCTTCTAGATCATAGAGTTGATGCCCAGTTCAACCTGATAAGAATACAAAAAACAAAAATATTCTTCCATTTTAATTGTCTTGCTCATTAGCTCAATGCTAAACTCAAAGGAGATAGAAAAGGACTTGTTTGGTGTATTGAATTGTAACCTTTCATCTTGGAACTCGTCACCCATTAGATGTCAATCAAATACTATGTTAATTATATGTTAACATCTATTTTATTGTACACATAAACTTTTTTGTCATTACAATAGATTCTTATTGGAGCAACTGAAATGAACCATAATTTTTTACCACAAAACGATGATATGGCAGCAAGTTGGAAAAGCGATATCAATTTCATTCAATCGATAAAATAAACAAATCATGATCGAATAATCGCTTCCGAGTCATGACGTGGCGGCGTTAGCCTCTTTGAACGTCTCCTCATCAATCGGCTCCTATAATTGGGACCCGCATTCTAAATATATTATTAATATAGGTTGGTTCTCACAGTTGTCGTCACCCAGTTCAGTGTTGACCTACTCCTCACCGAGCATCCACGCGTATCCGCAAGGTCAATGACTTCAATATCGTCATCGACGACGTCTTCATCACCCACGTCGAGCAGAAGAAGGTGGCACAGCAAGAGACCGAGGGGTTCAAGGTCATAACGACCGAGTAAGAGTGGTAGATGATAGAAAATAATTATTTTAACCATAAAATAATTATTCTAACGGTAGATCGCTCTTATCACATTGATAGCTGCCGCAACTCAAGAATCTCAATCACTACGTCATTAACCATGACCTCCACCACTAGCTCCATCACAATTTTAAAATAACAATATTATCCTTCACGCGTTATCAATGTGACAAAAGTACACATTGAGGTAGTTCTTAGGAGGCATATGGTTCGCGAAATCTTCTTACTTTCCTAGGAATGTGGTCACGAGAATGCAACATTTTCATATTTGGTTCAAGGTTTTAAATAACATTCCTAGATAACTTTTATTTTCAAGAATGAAAATTGTCTCATTTTGATTCCCATATTCCCATGAGATTGTTGGATTTCCATGGCATTGAAATGTTTAGACACATGAAAAGACCAAATTGCTATCAAACCTCATACCATAGGTTAACACCACCTACCGGTCAACCACTGTCGACTGACGTCGAACCATTGTCGGCCGACGTCGAACCATTGTCGGCCAACGTTGGCCCACCGTCGACAGGGAGGACCATCACCAGATGGTGGTGGACCACGACAACAGAACATCGTCGGATCTCCGTTGAATAGTGTTGGACCACCACGCGACAATGCCAGACTAATGCTGGACGGTGTTAGGCCACCGCCTACACATCGTTTTGTGATAGGTATTTTTGTAAAAACTATATTGTAATCCTAGAAATGTTGCTAAGAGTTCAATTTGCAACCAAATGCTTTCAAAACATATTCCTGGAAAAGCTTTTTCCAAGTATAGCATTACTAGGAATAGTATTCCTTGGAATAAAAAAGATTCCGCAAACCATACACCCCTTAGAGAAAATATAGGTTGTGAAAATATAGGAGGAATGTGTGAAGTGATTTGACCCTTTAGAAGTCAAGTGTTAAAATTTTAAAAGGATGATCATTAGAAGAAAGAAGGAAGAAAATTGCAAGGTTGTGATTTAGATAAAAGAATAAAATAATTTTGAGACAAATATGTTAGTGAATGATTGCTTTCTTTTAAGACCATTTTAAGTAGCACAATTCTTAGAAAAAAAAATTTGGGTGACATTTATACAAATTTATATTCTGAGATTTTGAAAAATTGTTATGGTATTTATATTTTTATTTCCTATTATAATAATGTATAATAGATATTATATATTTATTATATATAATACATTGTTTATAAAAAAACGGAGCTCTTTTGATGGATGTAGTATTAGGAGTTTTATTTTTATTTTTTATTCTAACATGTATTAGGAGCCTGTTTCATGTAGTTATAATTGGTTTTTTTTTGTATTTTGTTTTTGTGTGTTTGTGTGTGGTGGATTCATGATTTCATGTAGTCATTTTTAGAGTAGGAACAAACCTTTGCCTTGTACTATTATCATGTGTCTTTGAATTTAAATGAAATTATATAAGGAAAAAAAATGATTTTGAATTATTAAATTAGGGGGATTTTCTTTCGATATTTGTCTTTTATTATGATACTGCAATTATGTCTTTTGATGTAAATATTTGGACTATTATAATTAATTATAATGAGTTTCTAAGTTGTTTCCTAAGTGTATACCATTCTATTAGAAGAAGCTCTACAAAATGCAGGTACAAGCTTTTCTGTATATTTTGAATGATTAAGGGGAGTTAGAATTATTAACATGTGTTGTTGGAAATCATTGGTGGTCTTGAGTTATGTTGAAATATATTGAAGCCCTTATAAAAAAGGGTTAAATAAATTTTTAATCTCTGTAATATCAAAAAAAATTTGTAATATCAAAAAATGGTTAGAATTTTTCATTCGGATTTAGTTCCTGTAAAAAATTTTTATTCGTTTTTATTCTTTACCGTTAGTTTGAGTTGAACGGCACTGACGTAAACTCTAAGTTCGCCATATGGAATAACCCAAATTTTCAAATTAAACACATATCCAACCCAAAACCCAAACCCGTTTTCAATAAATAAACTCAGAACCAAAAACAAGTAGTGATTTAAAATTCAATCGGATAACTATTATATTGGACAACAATAATGCATTTTTATTAGAGTTATGCTACACGTACACCAAAAATCATACACCATACATACACCTTGTACTTATATACATAAAGTTTGTGTTTTAATTCAATTAATGTTTGTGCACTTAATTAAGTATAATTGATAGTATCATTTACAAGTTTGTAATGTTTGTGCACTCATGATAATAAAGTTCGTGCATTATTAATGGTGTATGTATGGGTGTATGAAATTGGGTGTACATGTAGCATTTTGGGAATTTAATTATGAGTTATGTTACACGTACACAAAAAACTATACACCATACATACACCTCGTACTTATATACATAAAGTTTGTATTTTAACTCATGTAATGTTTGTGCACTTAATTAAGTATAGTTGAGAGTATCATTTACAAGTTTGTAATGTTTGTGCACTCGTGAGACTAAAGTTTGTGCGTTATTAATGGNTCAATTTGGGTTGGACGGCACTGACGTGAACTTTAAGTTCGCTATATGGCATAACCCAAATTTTCAAATTAAATTCATATCCAACCCAAAACCCAAACCCGTTTTCAATAAATAAACCCAAAACCAAAAACAAGTAGTGATTTAAATTTCAATCGGATAACTATTACATTGGACAACAATAATGCATTTTTATTAACAAAATATATTCCAATTCTTTGGAATAGATTTTTTTTTAAAAAAAAAATGGGATAAGACAATGAGCTGGCTCATTTTTTCAAGTATGAACTTATTCCCATTCAAGTTTTAGTTTGCCTTTTAATCACAAGGAGTTTTAGATTAAAAGTACACGTCAGTTTTAGAAAAGTGTTATAATGTTTGCTAACGTGTCAAAATTGAAGTGTGAGTGTACACAAAATCAGGTAAGTTGAATTATAATGAAATGTTAAAAATTACAGAGAAATAAAGTGATTTGGGTTTGAGGGTGTGTAACATGAACTTTATTAAAGATACATGAAATTGTAACAAAATACTAGTCACTTCATCAAAACACGAATGTAAAGATATCTGGAACCACAATAAAATACACGAAAGAATACAAGCTTCAAAGAAAACAAGGTTTCCCGAGTTGCGAGTTGCATGTTGGTTGAGAATTGATTCTCCAACGCATGCATTGTGGGGAGGCAAGGCAGAAAGCAGAAAGAAAACATAACTCAAGACCCAACACGAAAAGCCCCCACATGGTACAAAATCAAAGAAGACTGTTGAGATTTATTGGTACTCTTAAGAGCTTTGCTCATGGCTTTTGCTCTGATTCTCTAAAATTTTAAAAGATTTAAATAATCTTAAGGTCACAGTGACAAGTGATAGGAAGTTGAACCACAAAATCACCATCACTTGTTGATGTGTGCAAACCCACCCATTGAGCTTCAAAATATGATAGTGAAGTGGAGAAAAGTCTATTGGTGATTGCAATAAGATCAAAGTATGATTTCGCGAAGTGGGTATTAGAAATGAAAACATTCCTAATCAAGGGCATTCCTTTCCTACTTCTCAGTTACAAA
>QANU01042148.1:0-15000 GCA_003254905.1 Nissolia schottii
GTGAAGAATATGGAAGGAAAAAGGAAGGGTTTTGGCCTAGGAGAGCCTAGGGAGAGGTTGGAAAAGGATGGGGGAAGAATGCATCAAATGCTAGCCTTGGCCCCCTATTTATAGGTGTTTTCAGGGGGAAATCGCTCAGCGTGAACAGTAACTTCGCTCAGCGATCTGGCGGTGGACTGACAGCTGGCGCCAGCTGGCGAAGTTTCTAGAAGCTGGTCCGCTCAGCGGCGCGCTCAGCGGACTGACTTGCGCAGCAGTCAGTAAAACTGCAATATCTTGAGCTACAGACCTCCGATTGAGGTGATTCAAATTGTCTCTTAAAGCTAAGAGATAGAGCTACAACTTTGTAGTTTACATCAAATTGAGATTAAATCTCCATCATGGCTCAAAATCAATGGCAAATTCTGTGTTGAAAATCCTCAGCTCATCTTTTAACCAAATCTTTTTGGATTTGAATTTAATCTTGCATTCATTGGTCCAAATCTTCTCTTCACATCTTCATTGATCCTCCTAGACATTCATTCCCTGTAATTTAAAATAAAAAACTACAAAAGAAATATTACATTCGAAGAGAATTAATACCTTATTTTGCCGTTTTCCTTAATTTCTCTCATAAGAGGACAATGTGTAAAAACGTATTGATTAAGTATTAAACCTACACATTTTAGTATGCATTTGCTCACTTATAGAGTAATAACTTAGGATATAAAATTGACTTATCACAAAGCAAATAACAACCCTATTATCAGTGTTACGACTATAGCGTAAGCTGAAAATAGGGGTGTTACAGACATGACAGTTGCTGAGTACACGTCCGCCTTCAAAAGATTGTGCTGCTATTCCTCCACATATCAACTGCACCCAAACAAAGCGTGGAAGTGCGGGATGTTCCAGAGGGGATTGAAGAGGGAATTACAAATGGTCATTAATCATTGGGACATCCAGGATTATACTGGAAGAGTCGGCCAGGAACTTGATCAGGGTCAGAAATACACGAAATAAGCGGAAGATGGAGGAGCAAGGGTGTTCCTTGCAGGCGCAGCGACAGAAAGGACCTTTTCAGGCTCCGCTCCCCGAAAGAGGTAGAAGACAGTTTCTTCAGCGACCACAGTAATGGACAGTGATACCACAGGTTCTGATGGGACCAGGATTTCCCAAGCTCCCACAATAGGTGATCAAGCCCCAGCAATAAGCAGTTAGATCACCACAACAGAGTAGTGTTACGAGAAGCTTTGATCAAGAGGGCCCGAGGGGTTCAACCAAGTAGAGAATTCAGGCCATCACGCCCGAAATGTAGGAGGTTCCATGTTGAAAGCCAAATCGCACTTTCCTAATCTCGACACATCTTCAGTTTGTCACAACTGTGCCAATTTGGAGAAAGCGTAAATGCACTTCTTGTCATTCAAATTAAATATATACCTTCTTTACGGCTTTCAGATTCACAAGGAATCCAATTGTAGTATAGTCGGGTATAGTCGAATCCACAGAGAGTTGCAAAATACCATTCTTTAGTTAATTAAACATTAAGGTGAAGGATTTGATAATTTGATTGATAGATAAATAATCTAAATAAATAAATGACATGAAAATAAAAAGGCAACAAATCAGAGGTAGATCCAGAGCTTGTTGGGGATTGAATCATATCATAGTTTCATGCATCCAGTTACTATTACATAGAATTATCATTTCATTGATTGCCCGTCACCAGTTCTTAACTTTTCATCACTTTTGCGAATGAAAAGATCACAGGTTTCCTTTATTAAACTGTCACTTTCGCACACAAGCTTAACAAAGTACGCCAGCATTATTTCAGATCTTTAATACGGCTAATCCTTATTCCAGTTATGGCAACAAGAATTAGACGAATTGATTTAGGTCCGACTCTAATGATTGTAACTTTCGTTTACAACTTTCAAGTCTAAAATCTAGTTAAGCATAGCAATATTGACATTAACTCGGTTATGACCTAATTAGTATCACTTTCGTGCATACAAGTAAGTCCCAAATTAAGAATCAAGATACTAAACAAAACTAGCATTAAGAGTAAAATCATTCAAGCTAATCAATAGAAACTGAATAATTCATATGCAAAAGTTACATGGATACAAGTATTCTACAATATTTATCAATAACCCAACAACAAGAGGATTAGAAATCCATCTTACAAGAGTATCTCGGAGGCAAGGTTTGGGTGCTTACCATGACACATTATCACGCTATCATGATAGCGGTTCGCCAAGCTTCCTTGATCTCCTGCCTCCTTCACTGGCCTCCTCTTTGTTGCTAAACTAAACTAAACTAAAGATTACAAGGGAAAATGTAAAAGAATGAAGTTTGGAGGAAGAAATAGGGTATGGGATTAATGTATTCGGAGTGGCACGGCCTTCCTCTATTTATAGGCAAAATCTAGTGGTCGTCGCTCAGCGGTTAGGGTAGTACCGCTGAGCGATGAAAGCGTTATTGCTGAGCGATTATAGTCATTTCGCTGAGCGGCTTATCTCTTCATGCGGTGTAATAAATGCGCCGACAGCTTTTGCAGGGGCGGCGGTCAACGTGTCAGGGCGGTGCCGCAATCTAGGCTGGCGACAGTTGGCACAATAAATGCGTCGTCCGCAAGTTGCTTTCGACGTACTTCCGCTCAGCGATCCAGGTACTATCGCTGAGCGGTTTCTCGTTAAGTGCTGAGCGATTCCTATCCTTCGTTGAGCGGTCTTCACGCCTGATTTCCTCTTTTAAGCTCTTTTCCTATTTTGCCCTTTTACTCCATTCTTCTAGGGTTATTCTTTATTTAATTATGCTTGCATCCATCTTTCAAAATATATTATAAACCTACAAAAAATCGGGGAATTTAGTGAGATAATTCTTTAAAACATAAGCAAATAAGTGCCATTTTAATAGGTCAGAATTGTGTAAATTGGGCACTTATCACTCCCCCTGACTTAAGACCTTGTTTGTCCTCAAACAAGAGGTAATAGAATTATTTTACAAGAGATTGATGCTTATGAACATGCGGTTATTGAAATGAATTGAAAAATTTCAAATAGTTCAAGCGTGAGACTTTGTGAAACATCATAGAATAACCTTAACATGAATCAAATGCACAATCACTTGAATGCCATAAACAAATCACACTATCCAATGTCTTTTCCACCAAGGAAATTATCTTTATCACAAAATGGTCAGTGGACCAATTTCTGGTGAGTGTTTCTCTCATAGTCACCATTGAATTACAACAATTTAAATTTGTTACCTGTCTCACAATTAAATTAACTTGTATGGTTACAACAGTCAAGGATAGAAAGCGCGAGAACTTAGATAAGCAAGACTAGATGCCCAGTCACCTAGATAATTTAGATAAAGTCGTTCAGGACATCAGGCAAGATAATAACAAGTAGGATCCTAGTATGCATGTAAACTTAGAGACCTCCTGAGTGGCCTGGTTCCTAAGAAAGTTAAAAAGGCACCCCGACGCTAAGGTAACCCACTGAGGACGAAGATTCTCACCCCCACTCGCTTATGCTTCTAGGAGTGGACGAGGACTATGCGGACGGCGAGGGGCCCTATGGAGAGCCACCAGCGGGGCCGTGAGAAGCTGAAGCCAGACCCGACCCAGGACCTAGTTTGAGGACTAGATAGCTTAGTTTCATTTTGGAATATGTATTTTGCACCTGTATGTGTATGGTATTTGTATATAAGCTATTCTATTACCTTACTGTTGATGTAAATAAGTGTAACAGACCAAGTTTGTGTATACAACTACTTATTATACTTATTAACGCTATGGAGATTTACCTAAGTAAACTGGAGCTTTATCGCTTGCCTTATATGTTTGATTTGAGCGTGGCTCATATTTTGTGAGTATGTAGTAAGTAGAAAGTTTTGAACTGGTCCATATTTTCCCTAGCCTTGTATTTTCCAAAGTAACTAAGGACTGTAAGAATTCCCACCAGATGATTGACAACCTAGTGAGCATTGCTTATGGCTCGAGCATAAGCAGTTAGCTAGGGTGTTACAGATAGCACTTGTGTTATCACATTTTATAGGAATACAGCCAATGTCTAGACCGAAGTCTTTCAACTGTTGCTCGAGCCACAAGACTTATGCACAGCAGCTACTGGCTGCAATGTACTCAGCCTCAGTAGTGCTTAGAGCGACACAATCTTGTTTCTTGAAAGACCAAGAAACTAGAGCATTCCCTAAAATGTGACATGTACCACTAGTGCTTTTGCATTCGATTTTACAACCCGCAAAATCAGAATCAGAATAACCAACCAACCTGCATGTGCTTCCTCTAGGAAACCACAATCCAACATTGACAGTGCCTTTCAAATATTTTAAAATTGGTTTTACAGCACTTAAATGGGATTCTTTTGGAGATGATTGAAAACAAGCACATAACCAAACACTAAACATAATATCAGGTTGACTAGCAGTTAGATATAACAAGGATCCGATCATACCTCGATATTGTGTCTCATCAATAGGCTTACTAGAGTCATCTTGATCTAGATAGGTACTTGATCCCATTGGTGTTGCTATAGCCTTGCAATCATCCATCTTGTACTTTTGCAATAAGTCCTTGCAGAACTTAGATTGGTTAATGAATGTTCCATTCTTAGTTTGCTTAATTTGCTGACCAAGAAAGAAATTCAATTTCCCCATCATAGCCATTTCAAATTCTCCTTGCATGAGATTTGAAAATTCCTTGCACAAAACCTCATTAGTTGAACCAAATATAATATCATCAACATAAATCTGAACTAGTAAGGTATGCCTTTTAGTTCGTTTTATGAAGAGAGTTGTATCAACTTTACCTTTTTCGAAGCCTTTCTCACACAGAAATGTGCTTAATCGATCATACCAAGCTCTAGGAGCCTGTTTGAGGCCATAAAGTGCTTTCTTAAGTTTATATACATGAGAGGGATTTTTAAAATCTTCAAACCCAGGGGGTTGACGAACATAAACTTCCTCTTGTATATAATCGTTTAAGAATGCACTCTTGGCATCCATTTTATATAGTTGAGAGTTTAAAGAACAAGCATATGCCAGAAGTAAATGTATAGCTTCTAACCTGGCCACTGGAGCATAGGTTTCATCATAATCAATACCTTCCTCTTGATTGCATCCTCGCGCCACCAATCTTGCCTTGTTGCGAACAATTATGCCATTTTCATCAAGTTTGTTTCTGAACACCCACTTTGTACTAATAATTCGTTTATTTTCAGGCTTCGATACAAGTTCCCATACTTCAGTTCGAGTAAACTGATTAAGTGTATCTTGCATGGCTAGTACCCAGTGCTCATCTTTCAGTGCATCATGTACTTTGGATGGCTCGATTTGTGACACAAACGCCATATGTAAGCAAGCATCATTGAGTTTCAATCTTGTTGTGACTCCTCTTGATATATCACCAATGATTTTATTAATTGGGTGATCTCTGTGCGTTCTCCATTCCTTGGGTAGATCATCCTAAACTTGCTTTTCAACTTGACCATTTTCATTATTGTTTTCTCCTTGGATTTGTCCATCATTTCTTGGTAGTGGAACTTCACTTTCATTATCATCAAAAGAAACAACTTTTTCCTCCTTGGAAGGGTTAGTTTCATCAAATGATACATGAATAGATTCTTCTTCAATAGTATGAGTTCTTTTATTGAAGATACGATAGGCTTTGCTAGAAAGTGAATATCCAAGAAATATACCTTCATCTGCTTTTGCATCGAACTTACCAAGGTTGTCTTTGCCGTTGTTTAGAACAAAACATTTTGTGCCAAAGATATGAAAATGTGGAATGTTTGGCTTTCTACCCTTGAACAACTCATATGGAGTTTTCTTTAGGAAAGGTCTAATGAGAACTCTATTAGAAACATAGCAAGCCGTGCTAACTGCATCTGCCCAAAAGTACTTAGGTAAATTTGTTTCACTTAGCATAGTTCTTGCTAGTTCTTCAAGAGATCTATTTTTCCTTTCTACAACTCCATTTTGTTGAGGGGTTCTAGGAGCGGAGAAGTTATGAGAAATGCCATTTTCACTATAAAACTCTTCAAAGGATGCATTTTCAAATTCACCACCATGATCACTTCGAATTGATGCAATTTTCAAAGATTTTTCATTTTCAACAGTTTTAGCAAATCTTTTGAATGCATCAAAAGCATGACTTTTGTGTGATAAAAACAAAGTCCAAGTAGACCTTGAAAAGTCATCAACAATTACAAGACCATAATAGTTTCCTCCAAAACTTTTTGTCCTTGATGGACCAAACAAATCCATATGTAGTAACTGAAGAGGTCTAGTAGTTGAGACAACATTCTTGGTTTTGAAGGAAACTTTGGTTTGTTTTCCTTTTTGACATGCATCACACAATCTATCTTTAAAATATTTGATCATTGGTAAACCAATGACTAGATCATGCTTGATAAGTTTGTTTAAGAGATCCATGTGAATGTGTGCTAATTGTTTATGCCATATGTAACACCCTAGGTTAGCAACTTATGCTTAAGTCATAATCTGCGTCCGCTAGGTTGTTATCTGCTGGGTGGGAATACTGGTAGTCCCTAGTTTACTTAGAAAATAGTATAGTCATCCCAAATTAAGGACCCATTTTTTTTTCTTTCTTGATTGCAAGTAGCGTTTAAACATTAAAGTAGAGCCAGGCGGGGGAACTATACCATATGTTCCATACAGACGAATAATAAATACACAATAGCAGCATTAGTCAAACATACCCGAAATCAGGCAATCAAACACCGTGCTCAGTAGGGTCCACAAAAATGATTCATAAATATTACAAAGTACTAGATACAGAGTCATAGTTATACATTATCATAGTCTATACATAACTAACTACTCCTACTACACAATGTACCTCCATATACAGCGACTACAGTTAGCATAGATACATATAACTACAACTACTAGCAAAAAGAGCTGGTTCGAGTACAGGGACACTGAATAGACTGGTCAGGCTCAAGGTCACTCCTCACCATCGTCCTCCTCCTCCTCCAGAGGGTCGACCTCCTCAGGCTCCTCTTCCTCATCCATCGTGGGCTCTGGTACGTCTGGTGGGTCGTGGGGTCTGATGACGGTCCCGCCTCGTCATCATGCGAGCGAGGTGCAAGGTGACGGCCGTAAACCTGAGTCACGCACATCTGGGCTCCTTTCTTCTGCACCTTCAGAGGTCGCAGCCTCACTGACACTGGATTCGCCTCTACATCTTTTTTGTATGGTGGCGCCTCGTCATTCGCTGGAGGTACTGGCTCCGCCGGCGCTGCGGGTACTGCTTGGAGAGGAAGGGGGTCATGTACTACCAAGATTGACCAATTCTCAGTCTCGACCCTTGTCTCGGGGTCTACAGCCCTAAAGATGCTGCGGATGATCAGCCTCTTCCTCGGCGGCAGCGTAGTCATCTGTCTCACCTGAAGATATAAGTGAGTGGGGGTGAGAACGGTTGGTTCCCAGTGGATAACTATAGGGTCGTGAGGTCTGGTTACTCAATTAAGCTTTAGGCCACCCAGGAGATCTCTAAGTGTTCATGCATCTAGACAATTCCTACCATTTATTTCTTGCCTAAAGTCTTGAGCAGCTTTATCTAATTACTAGGCGACTGGGATCTCTAATCTTCAATTACCTAGGCATTCGCGCTTGTTTATTGAACTCGCGGTGCTACAGTGACCGTCTCGCACGTGTCTCACGGACGGATTACCTAACGTACATAGATACATATATGATCATACATACGTTCATACACAGTTTACATTCACATAATGCATGAGGGGCTTGGGATTTCTCTTACGTGCCTGAGGCTGCGTCCTTTTCGTTGCTGGATGCCCTCACCCCCTTGCTGACTGCGGGACCGTCGTCCCTATACAACCGCAACAACTTATAACCCTACCACAAGTGGAATGGTGGGAGTATACCCTAGTGGTAACACTGGCTGGCGAGGGCTCGCGTGCGTCCGAGATATGAGGACGACTTCTCGGCACCCGAACTTTGTGGATGACTTTCTGGGGTCCCTTGGGACATGAAATACAACTGTCTGAACTTTGTGGACATCATTCTTATCTTTTCATGCAACTGTCCGAACTTTGTGGACATCATTCTTGTCTTTTAACCGTCATGACGAAAAGGTCTTGTTTTGTTCCTTACTTTCTTTTCTCTCTCCAGGTTGAAACCCGCGTTCAGATCACTGTCTGTGTCTCATCATCATAAACCAGTTCTACTCGCTAGACTAGAAAGGGGCTTGTCAGTGTGACATGCCAAGAGAGGGATTCCTATTATATATAACTAAGTTATCACTTCGGGCTACGCCGACCGTCGGTGGCGGGGGCCGGTCTGTAGACTTAACTGGTTCCCTAAATTAGATTACCGTCTTTGCACATTAGTTTATTCAATTCTAGTGATCTGTGGCTACCCTAAGTCCTATGGCAACACTGCCTCATGATGCATGCACTTCTTGATTCTTATGATACATTCTTATTCTTTTCGTCCTTAGATCTCTCATAGTAAAGCAAACATCTGTGCTCACCTGAATAAGCACTCATCACTGGGTTGCTTAGATCAGACTAACCAGCACCCTCGGATCCCAGGCCGCTCAGCGTACAGGCCCCCATCGCTCATCGCAAGGCTCCCATTTGCTCAGCGCTCCGAGTTCACACCGCTCAGCGTAGGGTTCCCCTTTGATGAAAGGTTTTTACCGCAATAGGTTTGTACTCTCGTTAATTTAAAATATCCTTTTTAAAGCTTTCAGATCCTTGAAGGATCCAATTGCAGTAAAGTCGGGTATTATCGTATCCACAGAGATTGTGACTGAAACAATGGTCTTTGATTGATATTACGTTAAGCTTGTAAAAGGTGATTGGTTTGTTTAAGTAAATTTAATAAAGAAACGATAAAATAAAATATAAGACGATTAATGAACTTAAGTTTAGGCAGGTAAGAAATATGTTGGGATTTGAATTGTAATATTACTTTTGATGTAACCAATAACTCAGTTAATATGATCTATGAGTTCATGTGATTTTTCCGCCACCAGTTCTTAACTTAATCATCTTTCTCAAGCATGTTAAGTTCACAAGTTCTTTTATTAAGTTGTCAATGTCTTGCACAAACTCAACAAAATACCTTGATGTTTAAGCGGGTGTTAATGCGATTAGTTCTTAGTTCCCAGTTACGGCGGTTAAGAACTAAATGAATTGATCTAGGTCAAGTTCAAATAGTTGTAACTTTCGTTCACAATATTTAAACGTTTGAATCAAACTTAAAGCATAGCAAGATTGAATTTAACTTGGTTTGTAACTTACTTAGAATAGCTTTCACTCAAACAAGTAAGTCTCAAGTTAAGAATCAAAATACCAAACATAAGTTAGCATTAGGTACAAGATCAATCATAAAAACCATAGAACTACATAGAATCATATTCATGAATTAAGACGGATACATAAAAGCAATAAAACGCATCAAATCCCAACAAAGAAAGGAGTTAGCTATCCATTGTCATGGATAGGTACAACTTACAAGGGTTTAAAGCAATGGTTGGTTGAGAAGAGAGGTGAAATGCTTCCACACGTCCACCACGGTTCACAACCGTTTTACAATCCGGCAGCACTTCCGTTAAGGAAAGCTTCTAAACCCTAATTTCCTACCTAACCCTAGCTTAGGAAAATATGGAATATGAGTGGGATGATGAAGGAGGAAGGAAGGAATGAATGATGCCCTAAATGCCTCGGCCTCCCCCCTATTTATAGGGAAAATTTGAGCAGACCGCTCAGCGGGTTGGTACCGCCGCTGAGCGGTTTAGTATTGAGCAGGCCGCTCAGCGGGTTGGTACCACCGCTGAGCGGTTCAGTAAAACTTGGCGGCTCATACGCGGCTTCATTAATGATGGTGGCGGCTTGAGTTGGAGCCAGGCTGGCGCATTTAATGCGCGGTCAATGGCGGTTGTTGACACCAAACCGCTGAGCGCTTAAGCTTGCCCGCTGAGCGGTTTGTGCCTAATCCGCTGAGCGCTCGTGTCCATCCGCTGAGCGGTTACTGGTCAAGCCGCTGAGCGCTTGTGTGTATCCGCTGAGCGGTTGTGTTTTCTCTCGCAACCTTCTTACTATTTTGTCCTCTTTGCCTTTTGATCCATTCTTCTAGGGATTAATCTTCATTATTCTTCTTGTATCCATCTTCCATAATATGTAATAAAACCTACAAAACATAATACTTTATTTAGGTAATTTGTTTAAAACATAAACGGATAAGTGCCATTTTAATTAATAAGAATTACGAAAATTAGGCACTTATCTCCCTTCGCACAGCGCTGTCCCGATTCCCCAAAAGTCCCGTGTTAGCCTTATCCGCTTACGTCCACGTCACAGATTGCTCAGCGCTACGGTTCGGCGCTCAGCGGTCTGCCCTGGCTCATTGACCACGCAAGGTTTGACTCTGGGTCAAATTACTATGCAGCGCCAGGCCGTTCAGCGCCCTCTTGGGCCGCTCAGTGTAACAACCCACTCTTTTCTGAGTAGAAATTTCCCGAATAATTGCTCGTAGAACCTTGGTATGTGTAAGTGTGTAGAAGTCTGTAGGAATTATTCTGTTGAGTTTTGATAAATTTTGATGACACTCAAATGATTCCTACTGACCCTCAGAATTGGATGATGAGGTTTAACTGGCTGTTACACGGAGTTTTGCTGAGTTTCGGACGATTCCGCAGACACTAAAACAGCTCCATTTAGCGTGTAAAATTGAGCAGAGAGCCCGAAGTCTCTGGAAACCCCATCGGTACCAGGGAAAAGTCTCAGACACCTTAGGATAGTCCCACGACCCAATTGGGATGGTTGGAAAAGAACGAAACTGCGAGCAGAACGGTTGTCGGCAGACACAAGAGCGTAGAAACGGGTCGAAGGTATCTGTGAAAAATACTCTCCGGAGGAAAATTCACAAACACCTTCTAAGATTAATATTCCTAGGTAGAGGGAAATTAGAGGATCGCGACGGTATAAGCAGAATATTTTTCGGACGACTGTGCGCGACGCACCGACACTGCGAGCGATAAAACACGAGCGAAACGGAACCGGGAAAAGTCAAATTTCCCAATTCCCACGTGATGAAGTCTGATGGCCAAGGAAAATATTTTAAAATCCAATTTACTATTCACTATGTGACATATAAACTATCTTCCAAATTAATTAATTATAAAAGAAATTAATAATGGCAAAATTGTAAATAAACCTAGGGGCAAAAAGGTCATTTTAAGGGAAAAATTTTGGCTATAAATAGCCAGCCTCATGACCAGAAAAAATTCCTAACATAGGAGAAACTCTGTCCGTTTGCCCCGAGATTCTCTGCAGAAACTCCGCTGGAAAGCTTGGATCGCGCCCTAAGCTCGGAGGACGACTCTCGCGCCTTTCTTCCACCACCGAACATCCTCTAGGAAGTGGGTAACTCTAGTTTTCTCATCCCTTTGGTGGTTAGATGAGCTTATGTGTGTGTATGTGATCATGCTTGTGTGTATGTGTATGCATGCTTAATTAGTTTAGAACTTGTGCTAGGAGTTAGGAGATGATTATGAAGGGTCCTGTGACTTGGACTAGATAGAATTTTGATGGTTGGAATATGTGTAGAAACCTCAAGGAGAATCCATGAGAAAAGAGGAAAAGAAAGCCAAAAAAACAAAAAAATCTGTTTCAGATTCGCCAGTGACCGCTGAGCGGCCCTTGGTACCGCTGAGCAGAGTGTACCATTGGGCGATCCCAATGCACCGCTGAGCAATCGGTGGCAGAACTTGGCGTTTTCGATGGAAAATATATTTTTACAAAACCTCATACCGCTGAGGGAACATAAGGTACCGCTGAGCGGTCTGACACCTAGAAGTCCTATGGAATCTGTCTTAAGGCACATAGTCTAACAATCAATGATGCAACTGTAAATTGTAACTGAAATATGTGAAGTATGTGCATTCCATGCATCATGATAAGGCCATGTTAGAGGATTAGAAATAATTATGTAATAAGTAAAGATTATGAATTGAACCATAGGGAACAAGTCATGTCATGATACAGGTACTCGAAAGAAAGAAATGCTGAAATGTTGTATGAAAAGGAATTTTGAAAAGTTATGAGAAATATGTACTGGCCGTGATCACAGGTCCAAATAACGATCCCACTTCAGTAGGTCAGAGGGGCATACTAAAGGTGGAAGCCCACCACAGGTGGTGTCGATATGGCATCCCTGTAAGGTGTGCGGTTACCACGCCTAGCACTGTCGAAAGAGGGCACTGCTATGGTGGGGGTACAACATCCTCCCACTGCCGAGGGGTCGAGGGAGGGCACGCGGCAGGTGGAAGCCCACCGCAGGAAGGTCGAAAGAGGGCCTACCTAGATGGTGTGAGGTTATCCCATCATAGTACTATCGAAAGAGGGCACTGCTATAGTGGGATAACAGATATTCCACAAATCATGATCAATCTGTTATGCATGAATATCTGTAATGTATGTAACTGCTGATATGTAATTACCGTCAAGAGAACGTTCGAGACGGCTATGTATGTACACGTAATGTTAATAAGCGTGAGAACTTAGTAAGGAAGATTAGATCCCCTATCACCTAGTAATGTAGATAAAGTCATTCAGAACCTTAGGCTAGATAATAATCAGTAGGATGTTTAGTATGTATGCACACTTAGAAATCTCTGAGCGGCCTGAAGTCCGACTTAATATGACACGAGACTCAGGAACTGAAGTTATTTCCACTGAGAACCTACCGTTCTCACTCCCACTGCCTTATGACTTCAGGAACCTATGATGACTCATATTTTGAGGATGCCGACGAGCCGCCCGAGGAGCCGTGAGCGGTCATGACAGGGTATGGATCGGAGATAGCTGGATGCTGTGATTTTTTTATCAAGGGCATGTTGCGTAGTGTTCCAGTAGCCCTTGCATTTTGATACTATGTATTTGGATTATGTATATGGTACTGTTGGATTATGTATATGTTATTTGTACTTTACTTATTGTAAGTATAACTATGTGACTTTGTATGATGGACCAACCGAATGTATATTCCATGCTTTATTATTTTACTGTTATCCGCTAAGCCCAAGGGCTTTACCGCTTGTTATACTTGTTCTTTTTGACGCATGGCTCTATTTTAGTAATTACTCGATGCAAATGAAAAGTTTAAAAATTAGTCCCTATTTTTGTAAGTAACTACTTTCGAAAGATAACGATGGACTAAGGTATTCCCACCAAGTAGTAAACAACCTAGTGAACTTGCGTACGACTTAAGCGTAGGCAGTTAGCTAGGGTGTTTCATTTGGTATCAGAGCAGTTTGGTCCAAAAGAGCCTGAGGACTGAGCTGCACTATGATTTCGAGCATGATTACGGTGTATGTTCTAGCTAAGTGCTAAGTGGTATGCGCTAAGTTTCTGTGTACTTGCCTTTCTTGAGACTGATCAACTCGGAACTGTGCAAGTACTACACATTAGACATGCCGCCTCACAGGAATACTACATAGCACACTCCGGAACCTATAGATCTTGCAGATGTTCTCAGGGAGATGGCCCAGGCTACCCAGGCCTAGGCCCAGGCTACCGCACAGATGGCAGCCTCTGACGCCCAACGTAACGCCCCTCAGACGGCTCAGGAGATCGACGCCCTGAGGTATAGAGATTTCAATCGAGCTAACCCACCTGTGTTCGAAGGGATGATCGACCTTGACCTAGTCCACAGTTGGATCCGCAGGCTAGAGCAGATCTTTGAGGATATTCTGTGCACTGATCCTCAGAAGATTAAGTTTGCTTCGAGGAAGTTAGAAGGAGCAGCAGGGGAATAGTGGGACATGACCAGGCCCCAGTTTGAGCAGGAAGATTTTTCAGGTTACTTGGAATCAATTCAAGTTAGCGTTCATGGACAAGTATTTTCCACAGGAGCTCCAGGACAGGAAGGAGGCTGAGTTCCTAGAACTGAAGCAGGGAACTATGACGGTCGCAGAGTACACTGCTACCTTTGAGAGACTCTGCCGATATTCCCAGACTTACAGGATCCACCCTAATGAGGGGTGGAATTATGGGAAATATCAGCGGGGATTGAAGCCCGAGTTGAAGGTGTTTCTGAATGTGGCTGGTGTACGAGATTATGCCACCCTTGTCAACACTTGTTTGGCTTAGGAAGAAGCCAATAGGGATTTAGCCCAAGTACGCAGCGAGAGGTACAAGAAAAGGTTTTATGAAGTAGGCGGTTCCCAAGCAGAGCAGAGTAAAAGGGGACCCTTTCAGACATCGTTTGCAAGAAGGGGCAGAGGTCAGTATCTGTCGAGGCCGCAGCAAGGAATGGGGAGAGCCCAGAATCAGCCCCGATCGGGACCATCGCGGGTAGGATCCCCAGCAGTGGGACCTCCACCATTAGGTACTCTGGGTCGTAATACGTCAGACGCTCAACTGAGAGTCGATTCCCGCCCACCCTGTCCAAAATGCAGCAGAGGACATTTTGGAGAATGCCTAGCCCAGCATGCGTCACGGCTGCGGTGGCTCGTTGCATGGTCCAGGATGAACCGCATTCACTAGCCCGGCACGCGTCACGGTCGCGGTTGCTCGTTACATGGTCCGAGAAGAACCCCCTTCACTAGCCAGGCTACTAGGGCGGTGGCCAGCCTGGCACGCGTCACGGCCGCGGTGGCTCTTACATGGTCCAGGACGAACCCCCTTCACTAGCCAGGTTGCCAGGGCCCTGGCTAGCATGGCACGCGTCACGGCCGCGGTGGCTCGTTACATGGCTGTGTTACCACGTAAAATCCCAGGATGAGCCCCCTTCACTAGCCAGGTTGCCAGGGCCCTGGCCAGCCTGGCACGCGTCCCGGCCGCGGTGGCTCGTTACATGGTCCAGGTTGATCCCCCTTCACTAGCCAGGGTACCAGGGCCCTGGCCAACCCGACACACGTCACTGCCGCAGTGGCTCGTTACATGGTCCAGGACGAACCGCCTTCGCTAGCCAGGTTGCCAGGGCCCTGGCCGGCTCGGC
>QANU01042192.1:5082-24932 GCA_003254905.1 Nissolia schottii
TGAGGAACTAGGGTTACCCACTTCCTCAAGAGCTTGTTGATGCTTGGAAAAGATGAAATCAAGCCTTGCTTGTTTGCTTGAGAACTCCTTAACCTAAAATGAAATCTTAGCATAATTAGGGTAAAGATGGATTATGGAAACTTGGCTTTGTACCAAGGGATGGAAACTCACCAACAACTCTTCTTAGTCTCCCTTGGATGCTTAGAAAGGAATTTGAATGATGAAAAGATGAACTTGACGCTTCCTTGAGTTTCTTTGTCAAGAAAGCATAAAACCCTAGGTTATGGAGATTTAGGGTCTTGGAGCTTGTTTCTCTTGCTTCCACTTGAAGAGAAACTCTTCACCTTGATGCTAGCTTGTCCTCTTAATGATTTTGAGAGTGAACTATGATGATGAAGAACAAAAGATGATGATTTTACCTTGATGGAGCTTTGGAGAACTTTGGGAAAGCTTTAGGTTTGGTGAGTATTTTTGAAGAAATGAAACTTAGAAAATTTGAGATGAGGGCTTCGGGTTTTGGGGGCTGGCCGTGGGCTCTAATGCCTTGGCCATAGTTAGTTTTTCCAATTTTGCCCTTAGTGTGTTTTACGTTATGTTTGTTCATTAATTGTTTATGTCCGGACGTCCTAAAAATATTCCGGGCATACCGTTGTGACCTATTAATTATCCTGGTTAATATTAAAATCTTAGATGACATTCTCTTACATTTAATTTCCTATTAATATATTTTACAGACTCCTATGAGTCGTAAAGAAATTATAATAAAACCCTAATTTCGATCCGAACGTCACCGGACGTCACGAGATCGTCAAAGAATTCTTTTTTTTTTTAACTAATATTACATAAATAAAATTAATATTTGAATTTTAGTTCATTTTATCTTGCCTTTTCCTTATTATTATATTTTTAATTTTGCCTTAAATAGCATTTTAAGTTGAAGGAAAAAGTCGGGTTGTTACATTCCACCCCCTTCGAAAAATTCCGTCCTCAAAATTGAAAGATAAGGATAGATCCATACCTCTCAAAATAACTCCGGATAAGCTTGCTTCATATCCGCTTCTAATTCCCATGTGTGCTCTTCAACTTCTCCGTTCGTCCATACCACTCTGACCATAGGAATCTCCTTATGTCTCGTCTGACGAACCTTGTGATCAATAATCTTCTGTGGTGCCAGCGGTAAACACAAATCTTCTCTCAACTGTATCTGTTCCAGTTGCAACACATGGTCAGGGGATGCATAATACTTGCGCAACTGAGAGACATGGAAAACATTATGAATGTTGGCAAGATTCGGTGGAAGAGCTATTCGGTAGGCGACTGGACCAATACGATCTAGAATCTGGAACGGTCCAATGAATCGGGGGTTCAGCTTCCTGATTTTCAATGACCTCCCAATACCTGTTGCCGGAGTAACCTTTAGGAAGACATGATCTCCCTCTTGGAACTCAAGCGGCCTTCTCCGGTTGTCTGCATAACTCTTCTGCCGGCTTTGCACCGTAAGCACTCTTTTGTGCAACAACTTCATCAACTCTTCCGTCTCTCGGGTCTCTTCAGGACCTAGATAGCGATATTGCCTGCTGTCGTTCCAACACAAAGGCGACTGACATTTCCGGCCATACAATGCTTCAAATGGAGTCATACCAATACTGGCTTGATAACTGTTGTTGTAGGCAAACTCTACAAATGGCAATATTTCCTCCCAGTTCCCTGGAGTATCAAGTGCACAAGATCGTAACATATCTTCCAAGGACTGAATGGTACGTTCAGACTGACCATCAGACTGAGGGTGATATGCAGAACTTAAGTGCAACTGCGATCCATAAGCTCTCTGAAACGCAGTCCAGAATCTGGAAGTAAATCTGGGATCCCGGTCTGAAATAATAGAAGATGGTACTCCATGCAACCTTACCACCTCCTTGATATACAGCTGTACAAGCTTCTCCAACGAGTAAGTCATCTTAATTGGGATAAAGTGAGCAGACTTGGTCAATCTGTCCACAATTACCCAAATAGCATCAACTCCAGTTCGGGTACGTGGCAAACCTGAAACAAAATCCATGGCTATGGCCTCCCACTTCCACTCTGGAACTTCTGGAGGATTCAGCAACCCTGGTGGTTTCTGGTGTTCAATCTTCACCTTCTGACAAACTAAGCACTTCTGTACCCAGTCCTCAACATCTCTTTTCAATCCTGGCCACCAGAACATATGCTTAAGATCATGATACCTAGTACCTGGATGCATCGTGAACTGACTCTTGTGAGCTTCTTGCAAAATATCTTCCCTTAAGCTGCCTTCCTTAGGTACACAGATGCGCCCGTCAAATCTTAGGATCCCATCAGTATCCCTAGTCGTCTCTTTAATCTTATCTTCCTCAACGGCTTTGCAAAACTTACACCAAGTATCCTCCTGGCAATTCTTCTGAGCCTCCACTATTCGGTGCTTAAATTCACTACTGACTTGAAGAGGATACAATGTCAACCTGTCATGCTGACGTGCAACAGTCAGATTAAGATCATGACACTCCTCCAATAACTTTGCTTCCTGTACCATCATTTGAGCCATCTGCAAAGACTTCCGGTTCAAAGCATCCGTTACTACATTAGCCTTCCCTGGGTGATAGGAATTCGATCCATCTCCTCTGACGCATATTCAACTCCTTCTGATCAAACAGGTACTTCAGACTTTTATGATCTGAATATACCTCAAATCGAACTCCATACAAATAGTGTCTCCAAATCTTCAATGCAAATACCACCGCAGCCAACTCTAAGTCATGCGTAGGATAGTTTACCTCATGTTGCTTCAACTGTCTCGAGGCATAAGCTATCACTTGTCGTCGCTGCATCAGAACACAACCCAGTCCAGCACCTGACACATCACAGTAGACCTCAAAAGGTTCCTGAGGATCAGGTAGTACTAGCACTGGAGTGGTGGTCAACCTCTCCTTTAACTCGCAGAAACTTCGTTCACATTCTGCAGACCAATTCATCTTTGCCCCTTTTCGTGTCAGCTTCGCCAACGGTAAGGCAATCTGTGAAAATCCCTGAATAAACCTCCTGTAATAACCCACAAATCCTAGACAACTCCGTAGCTCGGTAACTGAAGTGGGTCTCTCCCAGGTTCTAACTGCTTCAACCTTACTAGGATCCACTGATATGCCTTGATCTGAAATTACATGACCCAAAAACTGCACTTTCTTGGCCAAAAACTCACATTTGGCATACAATTGTTTCTTCCTTAGAATCTCCAGTACCATCTGTAAATGTCTAGTGTGCTCTTCTTCACTCTTAGAGTACACCAGAATGTCATCAATAAAGACAATGACACAATCATCCAGACATTCACGGAAGATTCTATGCATATAGTCCATAAAAATCGCGGGAGCATTGGTCAAACCAAAAGACATCGCTGTAAACTCGTAATGCCCATACCGAGATCGGAATACCGTCTTAGCTATATCCTCCTCTCGTACTCTAATCTGATTATAGCCAGATCGCAAGTCAATCATTGAAAAGATCTTAGCACCCTTCAGCTGATCAAGAAGATCATCAATCCTAGGCAATGGGTACTTGCTCTTAATCGTCACTTTGTTCAATTGCCTATAATCGACGCACATTCTCATAGTGCCATCATTCTTTTTTACAAACAACACCGGTGCTCCCCACGGTGACGCACATGGCCTTATGAATTGTTTCCCCATCAACTCTTCTAACTGCCTTTTCAATTCCTGCAATTCTAACGGAGACATACGATACGGTGCAATAGAAATAGGTCCAGCACCAGGCAACAGATCGATAGAGAACTCTACTTCCCGCTTCGGTGGAAACGCTGGAATATCATCAGGGAACACATCCGGATAATCTCGAACCACCGGAATATCCTTAACCTCCTGCTTGGCAACTACCACTTCTGGCGATGCAAAGAAAACACAGCCTTGGTCTCTTAACTGACAGAAATAGAAATTTGGCAACTCCTCCTCTGAGGCTACAGAACTGGTATCCATAGAAGGAAAAGTAACCAACTTCCTAGCACAGTCGAGGACCGCCTAATTAACATTTAACCAATCCATCCCTAGTACCACATCCAAACCTACTAGGGGAAGACAAATTAGGTCAGCCACGAATTCTCGTTCCTGCAGCTGAAGCGGACAACACAGACAAACTTGACATGTCTTAACTGGCGGTGCAGTAGGAGTAGATACAGCAAGGGTGTACGGCAGTGTCGTAGGAGATAGCTGTAACTCCTTCACACACTCATAAGAGATAAAGGAGTGGGATGCTCCGGAATCATACAAAACAATCAAAGGTTTCCCATAAATAGTACTACTACTCAAAATCAGACCTTCTTTCTCCTTAGCTTCCTCAGCAGCCATGGTGAATACTCTGCCTTGACGGAGGGTGGGTGGTGGCGCTACTGGACACTCTCTGACAAAATGCCCTGTCTTGCCACACCTAAAGCAAACTCCCTGACCTGCTAAACATTCTCCAGAAGGCGCCTTGCCGCACTTTGGGCAAGGTGTATGTGAATCTGCTCGCGGCTGAGACTCCGGCGTGCCCCGGCTCGGAGTACCTACTGACGGAGATCTCGATGCTTGAGATCCTGTCCCTGCTGGCCCTGCTCTGGGCTGACTCTGTCCTCTACCTGCTCCTTGTTGGGGCCTTGGTGGAAACTGACCTCGGCCTCGTCCTGCTACTGTTGCTTGAAACGGTCCCCTCTTCCTCGGTTCAGTCTGGGAACTGCCAGCACCATCAAACCTTCTCTTGAATCTGTCACTCCTCACCTGAGCCAGATCCCTATTGGCTTCCTCCTGAGCCAAGCAAGTGTTCACCAAAGTAGCATAATCATGGACACCTACTACATTCAGGAAGACCTTCAACTCAGGTTTTAGACCTCGCTGGTATTTAGCGCACTTCCAGCCTTCAGTTGGGTTCATCCTGTACATCGGTGAATATCGACAAAGCTTCTCAAACTTCGCCGTGTATTCAGTCACTGTCATTGATCCCTGCTTCAGATCCATGAATTCTGCTTCCTTCCTATCCTGCAACTCCTGTGGAAAATATTTGTCCAAGAATACCTCCTTGAACCTGTCCCATGTCACTGGGTCCACATCTCGCTCAAACTGGGGCTTGGTTGTATCCCAGCATTCGCCCGCTGGTCCCTCTAACTTCCGAGAGGCAAACTTAACTTTCTGTTGTTCGGTGCACGGGATGTCTTCAAAAATCTGCTCTAATTTCCTAAGCCAGCCATGAACTAACTCAGGATCCATTACCCCTTCAAAGATTGGTGGATTGGCACGAGAGAAATCCCGAAACTTCGTAGCCTCTAACTCCTGAGATGTCGGAGGCGTGTTACATTGGGCATTGGAAGCCATCAATGTCGTAGCCTGAGCTATCTGCTGCAGAACATCTGCAAGTTCTGGGGACTCTGGAGTACGCTGTGTAGGGTCTCAGCGGGGTGGCATATCTAATATGTCGTACCTGCACAATTCGAGGTGATCAGTCTCAAGAAAGGCAGGTACACAGAAACTTAGCACATACCACTTAGCTGAAACATACACCGTAATCATGCCCGAAAGCATAGTGCAACTCAGTCCTCAGGCTCTTTTGGACCAAACTGCTCTGATACCAAATGAAACACCCTAGCTAACTGTTTATCCGTACGTAGTAAACAAAGCTCACTAGGTTGTTATCTACCTGGTCGGAATACCTTAGTCCATAGTTACCTTTTTAAAATAGTCATTGTTCATAAAATACGGACCCGTTTTAAACTTTTTCTTGTATCATATTAATAATAACATAGAGCCATGCGTTTGAAATAAATTAATATAACAAGGCGGATAACATTATGATAAGTAGAACAGGTAATATACATCCATTGGGTCCACCATACAAAGTCATCTCACTGTATACATAATATGTACATAGATCAAAATGCCACATACAGCATCCAAAATACACAGCATCACAATACAAGGACTACTGAAATGCTACACAGTAAGCCCTTGGCAAAACATAACCATCTATCTATCTCCTAGCTGCTCATGGCTCATCGGGCGGATCTTCTGCATCCTCAAAATATGATTCATCCTCTTCTGTACCTGAAGTCATAAAACAGTGGGGAATGAGAACGGTAGGTTCTCAGTGGAAATAACCTTAGTTCCTGAGTCGTACATCAGATTATGTCGGACTTCAGGCCGCTCAGAGATCTCTAGTGAACATACATACTAATCAGCCTACTCTTTATTATCTGGCCTATCTGAACGGCTTTATCAGCATTAACATGTGAATGGGAACTACTCTTGTTTACTACATTCTCGTGCTGATTAACAGTTCGTATAAGCCGTCTCGAGCGTGCTCTTGACGGTACGGCATAACAGCAGATTATATACTCAAATCAGACTGAATAACAGCATATAAGCAAAATACACTCAGTATCACAGAGTCACTCAATGCAGACATAACAGAGTTCAGCAGAATACATGCAGCAGAATCATCAGCATAACATGTTTAACAGAATGCAGCAGAATAACAGAATAAAACAGCATCGCAGCATATAACAGCGTAACAGAATACAACTGCATGACAGAATAGATGTTATTCCCACCATAGTAATGTCCACTGTTGACACTAGTATGACGGAATAACCTCACACCCTCAGTATAGGCCGACACTGTCCTGACCTTACTGCGGTGGGCTTCCACCTGCCGTGTGCCCCTAAGGACCCCTTGACAGTGGGCTGGTATCGTACCCCCACCTAAGCTTGCCCCCGTACGACAATGCATAGGCGTGGTAACCGCACAACTCCAGGTGTGCCATCTCGACACCACCTGTGGCGGGCTTCCATCTTCAGTATGTCTATCCGACCTACTGAAATGGCCTTGTTATTTGGCTCTCGTGATCACGGCCTCAGCAGCATGTGGCATATAGCCAATTTCAGTATTGGGGCATTTAGCCCTTTTCAGCATATGGCATATAGCCATATTTTCAGCAGCATTGGGCATTGGCCCTTATTCAGCAGCATTGGGCATTGGCCCTAGTTCAGCAGCATTAATGGTACCTGCAGCATGGCATACTAGTTTCCCTATGGTTCATTTCAGCATAATTACTTATCTCAGCGTTTCTTATCATGTCTTTAACTAAGTGTCTAAGGAATGCATACATAGCACCAATTTCATCATAAAGTACACATAACATGCATGGTCAACATTATTTCATAACATACAGAATACATGTGCATCCAATTCAACTATCAATCATCATTACAGCATCAATACCATACTATGAGTCTCAAGAGGGTACCATCAGCCTTCCCTAGTCTCAAGCCGCTCAGCGAAAACTGAGGTTCGCTCAGCGGTTTGGACCTTGGCGCTTAGCGATAAAGGTTGTATCGCTCAGCAGTACCAACCTTATCGCTCAGCGACTAAAACTTTCTCGAGCCTTCTTCCACCTCCTTAATTTAAAAATATCTTTTCACCTTTCCACGTAAGCCATGTCTCGCTCAGCGGTTCCTGAGACGTCGCTCAGCGACCCCTGTTCGAGACATGCAAACCGAATTGCCATTCTCTTCCATTTTCTTCCCTTCTCTTCCATGGCACCCTACATGAGTCTCACACATAATTCAAGCATAATAATCACATCTAATCCAGGTCACAAGACCCTTCAGAATTATCTTCCTAAGTCCTAACATCATTTCTAGCATTTATGTCCATAATCTCATAATTTACATACATAAACACACAAGCATACAACACTCATCCATCATCAAAGAGATGAGGAACTAGGGTTACCCACTTCCTCAAGTGCTTGTTGATGCTTGGAAAAGATGAAATCAAGCCTTGCTTGTTTGCTTGAGAACTCCTTAACCTAAAATGACATCTTAGCATAATTAGGGTAAAGATGGATTATGGAAACTTGGCTTTGTACCAAGGGATGGAAACTTACCAACAACTCTTCTTAGTCTCCCTTGGATGCTTAGAAAGGAATTTGAATGATGAAAAGATGAACTTGAAGCTTCCTTGAGTTTCTTTGTCAAGAAAGCATAAAACCCTAGGTTATGGAGATTTAGGGTCTTGGAGCTTGTTTCTCTTGCTTCCACTTGAAGAGAAACTCTTCACCTTGATGCTAGCTTGTCCTCTTAATGATTTTGAGAGTGAACTATGATGATGAAGAACAAAAGACGATGATTTTACCTTGATGGAGCTTTGGAGAACTTTGGGAAAGCTTTAGGTTTGGTGAGTGTTTTTGAAGAAATGAAACTTAGAAAATTTGAGATGAGGGCTTCGGGTTTTGGGGGCTGGCCGTGGCTCTAATGCCTTGGCCATAGTTAGTTTTTCCAATTTTGCCCTTAGTGTGTTTTAGGTTATGTTTGTTCATTAATTGTTTATGTCCGGACGTCCTAAAAATATTCCGGGCATACCGTTGTGACCTATTAATTATCCTGGTTAATATTAAAATCTTAGATGACATTCTCTTACATTTAATTTCCTATTAATATATTTTACAGACTCCTATGAGTCGTAAAGAAATTATAATAAAACCCTAATTTCGATCCGAACGTCACCGGACGTCACGAGATCATCAAAGAATTCTTTTTTTTTTAACTAATATTACAGAAATCAAATTAATATTTGAATTTTAGTTCATTTTATCTTGCCTTTTCCTTATTATTATATTTTTAATTTTGCCTTAAATAGCATTTTAAATTGAAGGAAAAAGTCGGGTTGTTACACAAGACATTGGATAGTGTGATTTGTTTCTGGCATTCAAGTAGTTGTGCATTTGACTTGTTCAGGTTCTTCTATGGTGTTTTACAAAGTCTCAAGTTCAATGAAATATTTCAATTCATTGCATTAACCGGTTGTTCATAAGCATTAATCTCTTGTAAAATAATTCTATTACCTCTTGTTTGAGGACAAACAAGGTTTTAAGTCAGGGGGAGTGGTAAGTTCCCAATTTATGCAAGTTTGCTCATTTAAAAAGGCACTTATTTGCTTATTTTTTAAAAGAATTATCGAACTTAAATCCCCATTTTTGTAGGTTTTAAATATATTTTGAAGATGGATGCAAGCAGAAATAATAAAGAATAACACTATAGAAGAATGGAGAAAAAGGAAAAAGCAGAAAAGAAGTCGAAAGTTGAAATCAGCACAGGACTGCTCAAGCGCAAGGACAAGCTCGCCCAGCGCCTAAGCCACAAATCGCTCAGCGATTAATAGACTATCGCTCAGGGATGAATGAAGAATCGCTCAGCGGTGGTATCTGTACCGCTGAGCGATACTACCCCCCGAGCCACTTGCAAGCGGCGCAATTAATGCTCCAGGCTGGCGCCAGCCTGGCATGGCGGCGCCGCCTGCAAAAAGCTGCCGAAGCATTTATTACTCCGCATGTGATGATGACATCACTCAGCGATAGTGCGCCGCCACTCAGCGATAACGGCCTAACCGCTCAGCGAAGGAACCTTAACCGCTGAGCGGTGCCCTCAATTTTTGCCTATAAATAGAGGGGGGCCGAAGCATTCAAGGCATCCCCCTCATCCACCGTTCCCTCTCTCACAAATTCCTCCATTTTCCATATTCTCTTAAGTTAGGGTTAGGTAGAAAGTTAGGGTTTAGAAGCTTTCCTTAACGAAAGTGCTACCGGAATTGCCAACGGTTGTAGATCGTGGTGGACGTGTGGAGACATTTCACCACTCCTCTCAACCTACCATTGCTCTAAAACCCTGTAAGTTTGTAATCTATCCATGATAATGGATAGCTAACTTCTTATTTGTTGGGATTTGATGCGTTGTATTGCTTAAATGTATCCGTCTTGACTTATGTGTATGATTCTATGAAGTTCTATGATTTTAATGATTGATCTTGCACTTAGTGCTAGTTTCTGTTTAGTGCTTTGATTCTTAATTTGAGACTTACTTGTTTAAGTGAACACTATACTAAGTAAGTTGTCAACCAAGTTAAGTTCAAACCTGCTATGCTTTAAGCTTGATTTAATGTTTAAATGTTGTGGACGTAAGTTACAATCATATAATCTAACCTAGATTAATTCATTTGGTTCTTAACCGCCATAACTGGAAACCAAGAACTAATCGCTTTAACACCTGCATTAACATCAAGATACTTTGTTAAGTTTGTGCAATACATTTGACAACGTAATAAAGGAACTTGTGATCTCAACATGCTCAAACGAGATGATTAAGTTAAGAACTGGTGACGATAAAATCAAAAGAACTCATAGATCATATTAACTAAGTTACTGATTACATTGAGGTAATATTGCAATTCAAATCCCAACATCTTTCTTTACCTGCCTAAACTTAAGATCACTGTCATTTTATACTTTATTTTTTATGCAATTGTTGTCATTAATTTACTCATCAAAAACCAAATCGATTCCCATAGCTTAAAATAGTTCAAATCCAAGATAATTGTTTTAAACACAATCTCTGTGGATACGATTATACCCGTCTATACTGCAATTGGATTCCTCGTGAATCTGAAAGCTGTAAGAATGATATATTAAATTGACGAGAGTGTGAAACCATTGCAAAAAGCTTTCAACAATGCCTCTCCTTGCTTGCAGGTGAATTGAAGTGGTCTCCAAAAGTCACATGGAAGGTGGACTTTGGCTGCCTCGCCAAAATGCACATCTCGCTGACCGATGATAATCAGTTGGCCTACGATGTGCCTCAGGGAAGTCGTGCAAGAAAACGGGCAACTCCTTCCTCGCCTTCGGCTCTGCCTACCTCCGCCGATCCGGCAATGGCTGCATCTACATTGGCGAAGCCTGCACCTGTGCTTGGCCTCTCGCAGTCCCAGATGGACCTACTGATGAGTCGCCTCAACTCCCTGAGCGTGGACATGTCCCGCCTTGACCACCTCAAGTAGCTGGTGATGCAGACGGATCGCAATGTGCTCCAGTTGGGCCAAGACCTGAGTGCGGTCTATGCGCACTTGGGCTGGGTACGACCAGGAGGTCCCACCAATGGTGCATTGACTTCAGGCCCTGCTGCAGCCGCTATGGATGAGGATCCAGCCCCGGACACTGATGAGGCAGAGCAGGTCTCTTAAGGTTACTAGGGTAGGTAGTTTAGAATTATGTATAGGTTAACCATCAAATGTTTTGTAAGTATTATAGGGTAGGGGAATTTTGGGAATTTCATGTAACAGGTCCGGTTAGCTCCTACCTTTTGTAACTTGACGGCTAATTATTAATGCAAGTCTTATGTTATCTTTCTTAATCTCAAATTTTTATTAAATGTTGGTTAAAAGCGCATTTCATAGTTCATTTATGCACCTTAAGGGCATTTTCGTCCATAATTGGCAATTTAAGGTTTCGGACAAATTCTTATTCTCCCTTGACACCTAAGAATGGTAACTAGGGAGAGAAGGAGGGAATTCGGATCATGGTTGGCAAAACAAGGGGAAAATGCAAGGTTATGGGGGGTATTTCCATCAATTTGAGGCTCAAGGGCAAAACTGTCATTTTGGGGCCAGCAGCTCCCGGCTGGGCTTCGGCTAGTCCCTACAAACCTCTCGAGAGTGAAATGGGGGCCACATGGTTATGTTCGATCAAACTTGCAAAAATGGTGCTCGTGCATAGGCATTTTTGCCTATATGTGGGGTTTTACGGGGCATATGCAATTGGGTCAGCCGCATTAGCTCGGGATCAGGTCCAAAACCATGCCTATACCAAGGCAAACTAATTGGCAGGGCAGAAGTTGGAGTTTTGGCCAAAATCACCGTTGAACGGGTTAAAAAATCCATAATAGGCGAACTTTCCCATCACGGGGCAAATTCGAGCAATTGGAGGGGTTTACCGTTGGGCTCTTCGCATTTCAATCCCCCTCAATTATTTGGACTGGGGTGGGGAGGCGTTGGAGTACCGCAGAATACAGAAATGAATGGTGCTTTGCAATTTGGACACTTCTGCTGGTGTCATTCAAATGCGCCCTCTACCCGTATTCGAATGCACCCCAATTCATGAAGCCTTCGAATGATGCATTTGAGTGAATCCTAAATTTTTTTTCTGAGTGTTGGAACACTCTTTCCTCCTAGTCCCCGGCTACCCTCTTCCCCTAAGGGTCCCTAATTACCCTTCCTCCTTTACTTCCCATCATCACATTGGCCCGCCGGCCTGACTCGTTCGTCGTGCTTTCGCTCCTTTGGCAACCCTGTAAAACCTAACAACGTAAGCAACGTCGTACGTCATCTCTTTCGGGCGACATGGTTGTCCCAATGACATCTGCGAACCCTGAAGTGATCAGCCTCGGAAGAACCGATGTTCACCGATTCAGCACATCTTAGCTCGTCGAGCGTGCACCGAGTTCATCCCCGAAAGCATAGTGCGGGTCAGTCCTCAGGCTCTGTTGCACCAAACTGCTCTGATACCAAATGAAACACCCTAGCTAGTTGGCCTATGCTTAAGACATAGACTTCCCGGCTAGGTGATGCTCTTCTGGTGCTACGAACCATTATGGTTCTATATCTTGCTTTGAAATTAGGGTTTACAAAATATGGGCCAATTTGAAAACTTCTGTCAATCATACTATAGAAAATAAAGAGCCATACGCATCATACATCACATAAGAGTATCATCGAAAGGTAAGAGAAACACGAGTACGTACCTGGCGCACGGCGAGTACTTGAAGAAAATACACATACGACCCAAAGACACACACATAATTATACATTAATATTATTAGAATATGTTGTCCCGCTACGGACATACATACCTAACTACCAGTCCATATAAAATAACACACATATAAACAAAACCTGCGTACACGGATGAGAACTACTCATTGCGTGTACGGTACATACCTATCACTGTAAACACTGGCAGGGTCCTGCTACGGTTACTCTTTGGAATCCTCATCTCGCTCTGCGGGGTCCTCCTCTCCTACCGCCTCATCCTCACTGGAGATGTCCCTCACCGCGGTGAAGTCCCGAGATGCAAATCTGCGTGGAAGCACTGGGAGTACTCTCTTCCTGGTGGTGGTACGTCATCCACGTCTCTGATCAGGCGGTGTAGCCAGCTCTGGATTTGCAACGGGCTTAGGCTCGGGCTCTGACCTCACCCTCTCCATTAACGTGGATGGGGTCACGGCTACTACTCCCCGGGCGCTCGTCGATCTAGATGGGGCGCATGGGGGAAGATCCAGGCCCTCGAAGTCTACGTCGGGACGGCTCCGGCTTCTCTCCTGGCATATTAGCTAAGGCGAAAGTACTGATCTCCAGCAAAGTGTAGGTACGGTAGTTGCGTTGTCGGGAGCGGGTAAACAACCATACGTCCTTAGCCGGTGGCGATGACATGTCTGTGAGCTAGAGTCACACATGAGTAAGGATAAGAACAACTTCGTTCTTAGTGGAAACTCGGCTTGGCTTCTATAGTTCAATTACTCGGGCAGAATCCAGGCCACTTAGGCAACCCTCTATGTGTCATACATACTAACCACCTACCAGTTATTATCTTATTCCTACCGCCTGAGCAGCTTTGCCTATGTTACTAGGTGATTGGAGTAATACTCTTGTTATTACCTAGGCTTCGTGCTCATTAACTGTACGTTGTAACATCCCGCTCCTTTCTTAGCATAAAGTCCCTGATTAATTGTTAACAAGCAGCAGTTAATATAAATTAACCCGTTTAGTTTCTCGAAATTTTTACGACACTTAAATAGTTCCTCATGACTCTTAGAATTTACTGGAAAAATTAAACCGTCAGAAAAATGGAGTTCCGCTCACTTTCAGACAATTCCGCCGACACTAGAACAGTCCCGTTTGGGCCCGTTTAGCCAGTGGAATTGAGTGGTGGGCCCTAATCTTGGGAAACCATACCTTATGGGGGAAAAGATGGTGAAACCCCTATAGCCACCCCAAAGTGTTACTAGGAAGCTTTGGCGCTCGCGGAAACGCCAGCGGAACGGTCCCGTTCGGACACCGACGAGAGATAACAGGTCAAAGGTATCTGTGAAAAATACTCCTCCAGAGAAAAATTCACAAATTCCTTGAAGTAATTATGCCCTGGGGTAGAGGAGAGTGAGAGGATCGCGACGGTACAAGCGGAATGTTTTTCGGACGACCGTGCGCGACACACCGGGACTGCGAACGACTGAAAACGAGCGAAATGGGACTGTGTGGGCCCCACACCTGCATTGACCACGTGGTTGAATCAGATTCCAAGGGAAAATAATAAGAAGTTAAGCCACTATTCATTGATTTGACCCTAGGATTATATAAACTAATTAATTAATTAGGAAATAAAATTAAAAAGGGCATTATGGTAATTTTGGGACAAATTGGATGACCAATCTGCCCCAAAACCCACGGTTCCCCTCTCTATAAATAGCCCCCACCTGAATTCATTCTTCCCATAATTCTCACCTTGTTGAAACTCTGCCGAAAAATCGTTCGGTGTCGGAACATTGCTGAAATCAGGAGACCGGGTCAGGAGGCTATTTGCCCAAGGATCCCACATCTCTTCCACCATCTCCAACCCTCTTTGCAGCCCAAGAAAGTGGGTAAACTTGGTTTGTTCACCTCCTTGGAGCTTATGCTTGTTTATGTTTGTTTTGATGATTATGTAACTATGAGAAATTATGTTAGAAATGCTATGTTAGGACTTAGGAGATGATTCTGAAGGGTCTTGTGACCTGGACTAGATAAGATTTTTATGTGTGGAATATGTGTGAAAAGCTCAAGAAGCATCCATGAGAAAAGAGGAAAATAAAGTAAGAAAAACTAAGTATTCGGTTTCAGGTTCGCAAGTGACCACCGAGTAGTTCTGCAGAAAGTGATTGAGATAAGTCTAGAGAATTGTTGAACGGCACCAGGTGTGGTGTCGAGTGGGTTCCGCGGAGTATCCCTGGAGTGCGAATGTGAGAAAATGAGAAAATAAGCAAAGAAGTAAGCGCCGAGTGGGTTCTGCGGAGGATCCCTGGAGTGATTGAGAGGAGTCTAGAAAGTTGATAAGCGGGCACCTGGGATGGTGCTGAGTGGTTCCGCGGAGAGTGACTGAGAGGAGTCTAGAAAGTTGATGAGTGGCACCTGGGATGGTGCTGAGTGGTTCCGCGGAAAGTGACTGAGAGGAGTCCAGAAAGTTGATGAGCGGGCACCAAGAGTGGTGCTGAGTGGGTTCCGCGGAAGATCCCTAGAGTGCATGAGTTATGTTTATGATGATGTATGATGATGCATGATGATGTATGATGAACCTGTTATGATGTATGTCTAGGATGATGTATGATGAGCATGTCATGAGGTAGGCTTAGGACGATGCCTGTAGAACATTTTCATGAGGCATGTTTATGATGAGTGCATGGAGTATGTGTATGATGATGTATGTGGGACGTTGCATGTAGAATAAGTATGTTAGCAATGGTTAGGTATCATTCATCTTGAGAACTAGAGATCAATCACGTAAAGCTTAAAGATCATAATTGAACATTAGGGAACAAGTATGTAGTTATATGATAGTAAGTATCTCTTGGCGGACACGCCCCTCACCAGTCCTCAAAAAGGGTAGATTGGTACATGATGATGAAAGAAAAGAAAGAAAGAAAGTAAAGAAAAGATGAATGAGAAAGGGTGACGTCACACCTACATAAAAGGTCGCCCCTCCCCGGCCCAATAGTTAGCCGGAGGGATGCGACGCCCGGTCCAATAGTTAGCCGGGAATATGATAAAGAAGATAAAAAGGTTGCAGCCCTGGTCCAATAGTTAGCCGGAGGGATGCGCCGCCCGGTCCATTAGTTAGCCGGGAAGAAGATAAAGATGATAGAAGGACGTAACCCAGACCGAAGTTCATCTGGGAAGCGTAAGAGAACCCCATGCATAAAGTGTACAATGAATGAATATACGATGATATGATGAATGAGTATGTAATGCATAAGGGTATGATAATGTATATGAGCATGTGTATGAAGTAAATACCATCAAGAGAATGCTCGAGACGGCTATGTATGTACGCAAGAAGAGTTAACAAGCACGAGAACTTAGATAAGCAAGACTAGTTCCCCAGTCCCCTAGTAAAGTAGATAAAGCCGTTCAGGACCTTAGGCCAGATAAAAATCAGTAGGATGTTAGTATGCATGTTCACTTAGAAATACCTGAGCGGCCTGGCTGATAAGTCAGAAAAGAGATCCCCTCCGCCAAGGTTAACCACTGAGGACAACTGTTCTCACCCCCACTCGCTTATACTTCCAGGAGCAGGTGAAGATTATGAGAGTGACGAGGAGCCCTATGAGGAGCCACATGAGGAGCAAGGATGAGCCGAGGACGGACGAGCGGAAGATCATTCTTTTTGATATATTTTGATATGTATTTTGATGTATTTGGCTTGCATATGTAAACTATTATGATATACTGTTGATGTAAACATTTGTGATGGACCACGTTTGCTTATGTAATTATTTATGTATGGATATCAGTTGTAAGCCATTAGCTCTATCGTTTGTATTATATGCTTTGATTCACGCGCGGCTCATAGTTTGCAAATAAAGTAACAAACAGAAAAATTTTAAAATGGTCCCTATTTTCCTAAACTTAGTATTTTTGAAAGATAATAAAGGACTATGAGTAATCCCACCAAATGATTAACAACCTAGTGAGCATTGTGTACTACTCGAGGGCATGCAGTTAGCTAGGGTGTTACAGTTGGTATCAGAGCAGTTTAGTTCTACGTGAGCCTATGGACTGAGCTGCACTATGCTTCCGGACATGATTAACGGTGTAGGTCTTTGCTATGTGGTATGTGCTAAATTCATGTGTACCCGCCTTTCTTAAGACTGATCAACTCGGAATTGTGCAGGTATGATAGATTAGGCATGCCGCCTCGTAGAGACTATACACAGTGGACGATGGAGCCAACAGAATTTGGTGACATCCTTCGTGAAATGGCCCAAGCTACTCAGGCTCAAGCCCAAGCCACTCAAGCCCAAGCACAGGCGACGAATCAGATGGCAGCGGCTGCCATGCATCGGAATCTGGCCCCGACAGTTGAAGAGGCAGAAGCAAGAAAGTTTGCTGAGTTTGGAAGAGCAAACCCTCCGATTTTCGAAGGGTTGATGGACCCAGAACTTCTTCATAATTGGATAGCGGAGACGGAACAGGTTTTTGAAGACATCCCCTGTACAGAGGTGTAGAAAGCCCGATTCGCTACAAGGAAGCTGCGAGGTGCGGCTAGAACCTGGTGGCACACCACCAGACCTCTTCTAGGACAACAGGGAGGTCCTGTAACATGGGAGTGATTTACCACTGCACTCTTGAACAATTATTTCCCTAAGGGGCTTAGGGACCAGAAAGAAGCTGAGTTTATGTAGCTGCAACAGGGGGACGTGACCGTGGCTGAATACATGTCCACCTTTGAGAGGCTGTGCCGTTCCTCCTCTACATATCAGTTGCTCCCCAATGAAGCGTGGAAATGTGGAAAGTTTCAGAGGGGATTGAAGGAAGAATTGTAGATGGCTATCAACCATTGGGACATTCAGGATTATGCTCTCTTGGTCAGTAAGTGCATGACGCTAGAGGAGTCAGCCAGGAATTTGGCCAGGGCTAGGACCGCCAGGAACAAGAGGAAGATGGAGGAACAAGGGAGTTGTTCCCAGGCGCAACGACAGAAAGGACCCTTCCAGGCTCCGTTCTCGGGCAGAAGTAGAGGACAGTTTCTCCCACGACCGTAGCAGTAAGCTGTGAGACCCTAGGGTCCGATGGGACCAGGATTTGTCAGACCCCCGCAATAGATGATCAGGTGATATGAACCTGTAGAGGAATTTGGCCCAATCTTCACGGCGTAGGCAAAACAAAAGGAATTCAAATAAAAAGGATAATTGAAAAGAGGGATATGAGCAAACACTCCAGATTTGGAAAGGAAAAATTGGGAGTGATAGACCCTAAGTTGTAGAGTTCAATGACCTGACAATTGTAATTAGCTAACCAACGTTAAAGGGAAACGTGACCTACTAATTAGACGATTGTCCAACCACGAACACAATTAAACCAAACCATACAACAACGCACCTGGGTTGAAGCACGAATTGGGGGCTTTTGAAAGTTTGAATCACCAACCTTATAAAGAAGATTGACAAGACAAGGTCTCACAAGAGCAAAAGAAGATATAAAAAAACTCTCACAATGGGAGAAAGAATTCTGAAAATTCAGATTGTATTTCACTTCAAGGATGCCTTATGAATTACAAAGTTCTCCTATTTATAGGACTTATTAGAACCCTTTCAAATCACCACTATTCAGAAATTTATTGGTCACTATTTAACATTGATTACCCACTACATTATTAGCCACTAAAACCCATGCACTAAAATTCCACCTCCCAAAGTTAAATGCTCCACTAATAAAAGCTGTTAACTTCACCAACGAAAATGACCACCTAAAAGACTTCGTTTGGTCTTCTTGCGTTCATGGAAGTTGAAGCATTTTGTCTTAGCTTTCAAATGGCACCGGTTTCATCTTAATTGGATTACTACAGCCCAAGTTATGACCCAATTATCACAGGCTACTCAAAGTCCAACGACAACATTATTGGTTCTGGGCTTGGATGATCATTACTTTTTTTGGGCTTGTATTTTCAGATTGCCATTGATTATTTAGAGCCAATATTTCTTTATTAACTATTTCTTGTATTCTTCTCATCCTTCTCCTTGTCATTGGCCCGCATCTACTTGGACTTGGTCAATTGACTTGATGGCTGGGTTCATATCATCCTCCCCTTCTTCGAAAGGAGTCGTCCTCGACTCTTCAAAGTCTGCATCAAAATAAGGGAACAAATCAGAAACATTGAAAGTTGCACTCACACTATACTTACCCGGCAGCTCAAGCTTGTAGGCATTGTCGTTCTTCTTTGCCAATTCATGTAAAGGGGCTACTATAGTGCTGAAATACCTCACAAATCACCTATAGAAACTTGCAAGGCCATGGAAACTTCTCACTTGCCCAACATTAGTGGGTGTTGGCCATTCTTTGATGGCTTTGACTTTCTCTTCATCCATTGTTATACCTGCATTACTTACAACAAAGCCAAGAAAAACAACCTTATCTGTGCAAAAATCACATTTTTCCAAGTTGCCAAATAATCGTTCTTTTCTAGCACCCCAAGAACTCGTTTAAGATATTCAACATGTTCTTCTAATGTTTTGCTGTACACAAGAATATCATCAAAATAAACTAGCACAAATTTTTCAATGTATGCATGCAAGACATGATTCATCAACCTCATGAATGTGCTTGGCGCATTTGTTAATCCAAAAGGCATGACCAACCATTCATAAAGTCCATGTTTAGTCTTAAATTCTGTTTTCCATTCATCTCCTTCTTTCATTCTAATTTGATGGTAGCCACTTTTCAAATCAATTTTGGAAAAGATTATAGAACCACATAATTCATCAAGCATATCATCTAACCTGGGAATAGGATGGCGATACCTTATGATTATGTTATAGATGGCTCTACAATCTATGCACATCCTCCATGTTCCATCCTTTTTGGGCACAAGTAGGATTGGAATTGCACAAGGACTGAGACTTTCCCTCACATATCCTTTGTTCATCAATTCTTGGACTTGTCTATGAAATTCCTTGGTTTCTTCTGGATTTGTGCGGTATGCTGGACGGTTAGGCAATGAGGATCCAGGAATTAGATCAATTTGATGTTCTATTCCTTTTACTAGTGGCAATCCCGGTGGTATCTCATTGGGAAAGACATCATCATATTCCTACAAAAGAGATGAAATTGCACTAGGCAAAGATGTTACATCATTAGTGCTCAAAATTGCCTCCTTGTATAAAAGAACTAGGAGGGTTTGGTGACAGTTCAAGGCTTGCTTAACATCACTCTTTCTTGCCAATA